>CM030858.1:625000-667500 GCA_018105865.1 Metaphire vulgaris | reverse complement strand
TCAGATGCACCAACTGGCAAAAAACTGACAAGACATCTGCGTCAATACCTGTTTGAATTGAGTTGCAGATTTTCAATTGTTGCAACTTGCAGTTGCAAGAATTTACATTTATGGTTTAAATAAATGCCTTAAATGGTGTGTGACAATTTATACAAATAATATTAAAAGTTAGAGCAAAGTACTGTGCATTTAACCATGCATTTCCCCTCCCCCAACTGCTCATCATGCCCCCTCATTGCTCGCCATGTTTCCCCCTAATTCCCCACTGCTCCGGGTTACAAATCGCACCCTGCGAACGCCTCTGATAAGACGATAAAATTGATTCTACTGTATTATCGTGGTCAGTAATGACATTACTACTATTCAAGAACTTCATGAAGTTTATGTAGCACTTATAGTAGACGGCGAATGACAAATTAGAAAAAACAAAACTCAAAATGAAAATATCAATACACTGAAGTTATACACACTGCACCACATTGACCGTTGTCTTTTGATGCCTTTGATGGCTAACGAAGTGTGTTGGCATTTACAGTTACGCCAGTCTCTTTCGACATGAAAATTATCCTATTACCTTTGAAAAGTTCGAATCATTTCAGTTATTAATTCAACCATTGAAAGGTCCAACTTCTGTTCATATTAAAGACGAATTTGGAGGCATCAATTAATGACGAAAATATTACTCGTAAAACGGTTTGGTTTCGTTGTCTGATCAAAACCGCATTCTCGTTTACGGTTACCGTCCATAACGAACCTCTGGCGCTACGACAGGCGAATAATTTACATTCATTACATTACATTCGTTACATCGCTGGACGAATAATAACGAAGGACTGATTATGCCTCGAGTTTGACAACAAAATAAATGTTAACTGTTTAAAATGTCTGTTGATTTTGAAACGATCGGACCTCGTCTCTCTCACCTAAGGCCTTTGATGATAACGGAGCAGTTGCTTCCAGGGATGAACATGGTAGCGTCGGAGGTCATCTGGTCAAGGTCACTGATTCTCCTTTCCACCGTCTCGCACTTTATCAAGTCGACCTCGATATTGTCTTGTAGAAAGGCGTTCGCTCGAGGAATGAGTGCGCTTTAACACCACGTTCAAGTATGCTCAGTTGAACTTAATTAAGAAATTAGCGAATGACGTTCATTATAAAGAATCGCAGCATATGCACCGACTCAAAGGGAATTTCAAAATCAGAGAAATTTCAGTTCTTTTAACTGAAAACTCGAAGACTGCACTTTCAGTGAAGTGCAAAAAAATCAGTTTCCATAAATCAGTGAAGCGCAAGACTGGATATCAATTATTGCAAATGTAACGTTAGAAATATTGTTGTGATCAGCATTTATAATTAACTAGGTGTTTACCCGTCAAAAATGACGGGGGAGATTGGCTGTTCTACCACCCGATTTGCGCAAATGCAATAGCATTTTATGACGGGGGAGATTGGCTGTTCTACCACCCGATTTTGCGCAAATGCAATAGCATTTTACGACGGGGGAGATTGGCTGTTTTATCACCCGAATTTGCGCAATTGATTGTCCTTAACTCGCCGCCTTTTCCTTCAACCGCGTTAACGCCCATTCGCGTGAATTTTCTGAAACTTGATAGTCAACGTTAGTGTAATGATTTGGCAGTGTCGAACGACATGCAGTGCTTGATTCTCTTGTTTGCTGTGCTGATTTTTCACGCCGAGCAACAGCCTGCTACTCATTCTCACTTGATTGTCGGAAAGCTCGTGAACGCTAGACTTTTTTGTTTTGCACAGAGGGTTAGAAAGAGGAATAAAATAGCTAAACAATGGTGCAAACCTCATATTCTTAGCTCTTATATAGACCGAGATGTAGCAAATTCAAAAAAATTGGAAACTTTCTCAGAATTCAAAACTTTCGCGAAATTCGCCGATTTTCAAACTTTTGGGTTTATTTTGTTCCTCTGACATCCCTTTACAACTTTGCCGCTGACCAAAAAGTAGGGTTACCGCTTAAAATATTTTGCTAGGGGGTTTTAAACATTTTTCGGGGGGAGAGGGTGATATTTTAGGCCGTAAAGTGGACTCTACCCCCAAATTTTTTTGTTTTGCACGGACGGTTAGAAAGAGGAATAAACAATCTAAACAATGGTGCAAACCTCATCTTTTTAGCTCCTATATAGCCTGAGATATAGCAAATTTAAAACGTTACAGCAATCATTTCTGAGAACGCTTTTCCAAAAATTAAATCCCCAGTACGGTGACGACGTCTGAAAATTTAATCCCCACTTAAGGGGTTAAATATAAAAAATAGGTATTGAGGCTAGGAATGAATAAATAAATATATATATAATGGGGGCAGGGCATTGGGAGAGGGAAGGGAGGTTTGGGAGGAGGAAGGTGGGTTGTACGGGTTTTCGGAGCAGCGTTGTGTAAGTTTGGAAACGGGGTTTGGGGCCGGTGGGGTAGGGCGGAGCGCTGATGGGTTGGGGCCTGGGCGATTGGGAGAGGGATGGGTAGTTGGAAGGGGATAGGGAGAGGTAAGGGGAACGGGGGTTTAGGGCCGGAGCGGGAATGGGTTGGGGCTGGAATGGGTTGGGCCCGGAGCGATTGGGAGAGGGATGGAGAGAGGGAAGGGGAACGGGAGTTTGAGGCCGGAGCCGGAATGTGTTGGGGCCGGGGTGATTGGGAGAGGGATGAGGAGAGGGAAAAGAGATGGGGATAGGGAAGGGGAACGGGGGTTTGGGGCCTGGGCCGCAATGGGTTGGGGCCGGGGCGATTGGGAGAGGGATGGGGAGAGGGAAAAGGGTTGGGGAGACGGAAGGAGAACGGGGGTTTGGGGGGCGATTGGGAGTAGAGGTGTGCACGGGGACTGACTGTTGTCCCCATCCCCTCCCGTCCCCGCAAAGCTTTTCTCCATCCCCACCCCGTCCCCATTGACTTAAAATCCATCCCCACCCCATCCCCTAATCTCTGTCCCCATCCCCATTCCCGTCCCCGCATTTCGGAACCCATCCCCGTCCCCGTACCCGCATTTTGGTCTCCGTCCCCGTCCGCGGTGTTTTATATCAACTATTCATTTATTAGTACCCAGTGTGCGATTTTATGACCTGGTGCAGTGGGAGGAGGGGATTTGTCGAGCTTGGGGGCGTAGTTGTTGGGGAAATGCAGCAGTGGGGGGATGTAGTTGTGGGGAGATGCAGCAGTAGGGGGATGCAGTTGGGAAGTGGGGAGGAATCCCCTTCCCCCTACAAATCGCACCCTGTTAGTACCCAACACGAGAAGTAGCTTTTCAAAAAGTTTTTCAAAAGTTTCTTCTAAACTATACAATAATCATATATGAAAATGGGACACTATTACTAACCTGATATCTTTAGCGCACATCATAACCATAGCGTCAGCCAATTCATTTTTCAACGTGTATACCGGAAACTAACCAAAAGATAACGTACATTCCCGGTTTTACTACCAATGCCATTCTGCCAGCAGTGAGCAACACGTTGAAAAATGAATTGGCTCTCTTTCTTGTCCATTTTTCTGTAACTTTATAAAATGTTTAATTTATATAGTAGGCCTAAGCTAAGTGGAGTTTTTTAATCCACCTCCGAATCGATGGTGATTGAGTCAGGGGCACTAAGGTAAATAGTGATGGCGGTTGGTGGGCACGGGAGAGACTGGGCAATTGGCAGTGGGCACTGGGCGTTCAAATTACAAAGCTGTGCAAAGTGCTCTGCAATCCGCCCCACCTCTAAATTATATTATCTTTTGTTGTCCTGTACATCTATAGGCTCCCCAACAATCTGAAACCGGCTCTGATGATTCTCCCCTGGTGTGTTTATCAATTACCCTCAAGTTCTCAAATGGCTTTATGGTCTCTACCAACTGCGAACTAACAATGGTGTCGAGTGATCAAAAGATTCAAAACCAAACTTGCCTGGCCTAACAGTTCAATTTAATGGCCTTTTAATTCGAAACTGAAAGGCGTAGGCCTATATGGCTAGTAGCTATGCTAAAATCGGCCGAACGCATGATTATTGAATTGCGAGATTAATCGTCCCCATTCCCGCGGTATTTACGGTATTTTTGAAACCGCATCCGCGGTAATACCGTCAGCCTGGATCCCGCTACCGCGGTACTACCGTCATAACTTTTCCGTCCCCATTAATATTTCGGCAAAATTACAGATTTCAATACCGCTACCGCGGTAAATCCGCGGATTACCGCGGTGAAACCGCGGTAGCCATTACCGTGCACTCCTCTAATTGGGAGGAAGATGGGGAGAGGGAAGGAGATGGGGATAGGGAAGGGAAAAGGGGGTTTGGGGCCGGGGCGGGAATGGGTTTGGCCTGGGCGATTGGGAGAGGGATGGGGTGAGGGAAGGGGGGACGGGGGTTTAAGCTGCAATTAAGACGCTTCGTTAAACGCTCCGGTTTGATTAAACAATATTTGGTTGTCAATGACAACAGCGTCTTGCAATACCCGCCGTGTTGCGGACGGACGGACAGACAGACATCGAGAATTATATATATAGATAAATCGAGGGTCGATCTCAAGATTTTTGTCGGTTTCAAATTAGATGCTTCAAAAAGTCAAAAGTCAAAGTCCTTCTCCGAGCCTCACGGGCTCATAGGGTGGGGCTGATCTCCGTTTCTATAGCCCTCAGCCAGGCGTGCAATGCCACGGATACGGGGCTAGTGTATCGCGTAGCGTACCTGTTTGACTTATCGCAAAGATTTTTACCATTGCACCTCATTTTACCACCGCGAAAAAGGCTGAGTCGACCTTTAGGGCTCCTACAGTCCTACGGGACAGATGCTTATAATCGTTAATTTTGATTCTTTATTTGAAACAACGAAAATTCTGTTCTCTTCTTGAGGCACTTCTGCAAACGAAAATAGTTTCAATAATTATAATTGTGGATTTATTCCTGGATTTGATGAAAGAAATTATTGGAATGAGGAACCCACTTCTAGAAGGCATTGGGCTGCTGCAAGGCAACGGGGTGAACGGAGTAAGAGTCAGAGGACGCATCAATCCAGAATTATAATCGAGATTAATATCACGAAAGGATAAACAATCCATGATAGAGAGATAAACAGACAGACAGACAGACATAGAGATAGAGATAGATAGAAAGAGAGAGAAAGAGAGAGATGGAGAGAGAGAGAGAGAGAGAGAGAGAGAGAGAGAGAGAGAGAAAGCGTAAAGACGAATTAGGAAACTTCGAAGGTTGAATACTGGGATTGTAATATTTAGCCACGGATGAAAGAGTGCATCAGTCGATTGAAACAGAGCTCCTGCCGCAAATGATGAAGATCTATAGCACTCCTTCTGTCACTCTTCGCTCCTTCTGTCACTCTTCGCTCCTTCTGTCACTCTATTCCATAAAATGTATCACTATCCATCGCCATCTGTTGCCAAGGAGCGAGGCTCATTTTCTGTTCAGTCAATTCCCAAGAGAGAGTGGGCAAAAGGACAGTTATTCCCTTGAAAACAGGTAGAACGGAGCTTCAAATTTACCCATTTCCACTGAAAATACTAGTCGTCTGTGTTTTCAGTTCCAACGAAGTGAAAAGAAGACAAATCTGAGATAAACAGCCATTTATTCAAAGTCCTCTAAAAATCTCACCGGTAGGAATGTTGAAATTGCTTTGAAAGCTAAATTCTCCCTGTCTATTAATAAGACTTTCCAGGTCCTTAGGAAGCTGCATCTCACATCTCTTTCGTTGTTCTCCGAATCAACATTTTATTTCCAATGTGAGTTCTGAGAGTGGAAAATTGTCTCCGATCGATTGCTCGCCGAGCAATGCACGGCGATTGTCCCTCAGACGACTCGCATCCAGTTGCCCTTGGAGCGGGCGGGCGGGCGAGCGCCTGTGTTCTGCCACTCTGACGACTGGAACACTCAACCACATGGAGGAAAACAGCCAGTTGAACGATCACTTGTTTAACTTCAGATGATCTAGATGACGCGCTTTAAAAAGCCAGTGCTTTTATCCCATTGTTTAGCCGCCTCTGGTTCCCTAGTTTCTATAAAGTCTACACAACACACATCTGCCCCCGGAAGCAGAGATGTGCGGATCCAACAATTTTGGGACCGCCGGCTCCGCCAGGTTTAGATCCGCGGAGGATCCGCATCCGCGCGAATATCCAATAGCAGGAGCCGCGGAGGATCCGCATCCGCAGATATTAAATAAATTCGGTCTTTTACTAACACCCCTCCCATGGTTTCAGCAAGCCTAGGACCTATCCTAATGTATTTCAATAAGCAGTAAAATTATGTACCTAGGTCCGAGACTCATTGCACAAATAGTCGTAAGAAAGGAGACGCTACATGTAAAGCATAACATAGATTTTTTTAAAATATAAAATAAAAGTTATTCAAAAACGTTCATATATGAATAC
The DNA here is from genome assembly GCA_018105865.1 of Metaphire vulgaris. Classification (NCBI taxonomy): domain Eukaryota; kingdom Metazoa; phylum Annelida; class Clitellata; order Crassiclitellata; family Megascolecidae; genus Metaphire; species Metaphire vulgaris. Next base: position 661,122 of record CM030858.1, on the reverse strand, counting down.
CGTATGGAGTGCACAACTGCACACCTCAAACAGTACACAGCGAATTCAGGCAAAAAAAATTGGTTACTTAATAACCAATTAGACGCTCGAAATTCGAAAATAGGGCGCCTACCTCTTCAAAGGAGAACGGACATTCTCCCCAGGACATTCCATGATTCCACCCCCGGCATTATCCCTCCTGGTACACTAGATGAAATGAAACCCCCGACATAATCACCCCTTTGTTTACTCAATGGCCGTTGACGAAATCGACTGACACTGAAAGAGAATTCATGTCGCTATCACTATTGATTTGGTCTCAATTGAAATCTTCTTTAATTCACATTTGAAATCCTTTCCACTCACCGGTCTTTAAATGTTGCACCCATTCACTTGGGGATTAGGCCTACGTGCCGGGGGTTAAGTGACGATGATTAAGTGACTGGGGATTAGATGACTTGGAAAATGATGGAATCCGAGTCGGGTTGACTGGACTTTGAAGTTTGAACTTGTCGGAAGCTGTCTCCCGTCAGTTATTTTGATCTCTTATGTAAGCCTCCTAACTTAGCGTTTCTGTTGATCAAAGAGATAATTGTCACGTTGGTTATCTACAACCATGTAATAGTCATAAAATTCAGGGCGTAATTTGAAAAGGTAGCAAATAGCTATGCACAATGTGTATGACTGTATGCATTTGTGTGTCTGTGTGTGAGTGTTGCCAGTTTTCAGGATCCGCGGATACTCCGCCTCCGCCAGCTTTTTTAATACTTAGGTCCGCCAAGGTCCGCGGATCCTTAAAATCCTTGCGGACCCGGCTCCGCGGACGGATCAATCCGCGATCCGCACATCTCTGCCCGGAAGTTGCTTCAACTCTGTGAAACAGTTGTGGCGTCGGTGGGCGGAGGATAAACTTGCCGAATATATCTGCCCTTCGTCGGAAAGGCTTGCTTAATAAATTCGAGGTAAACAACGAAAATTGTTGGTTCGTTTTGGGATTAGACATTAATTCCCAAATAATGAGCAGCGAAGTGACTTTCCTTCTCCTTCGTCTCAGCTGTTGAAAGTGTCATCATCATCATCATCGCCGCCACCGCCGCCGCAGAATAAGCTGCAGAGCTTAGCAGCTGTCGGATGATATAGCGCCAGCGTTGATCAGCAGCAGTCAGGTGGTCAGACGGCCGCTAAGTTAGCGATCGAGAGCCTCCTCGACTGGAGCCGCTAACAGCTGCTTACCATTTTATAAGAGACGCACTGCATAATAAGTACCTGAGACTTAGTCACACACAAACACGCACAGACAAATACACGAGCAGACGACCGGTATTCAGATAAATGCTCAGCAACCGGTTGAAGATAAAAAGCGCTATAAAACTTAATGGTAAATTAATTGTCCTTCAGTCCATAGAATTTAATTATCACTAGAACGAGTCTATTGTGTCTGAAAGTGAAGCCAGTTTTCCACCATTTTGTTAAGGATGATCACATTACCGTAAAACTCCTAATGGAAGCCCGGTCTCAAACAGCCGGGGTATGAAGTCATATGTTTCAATATAAGCCGGGGCTTATATTAGAAGTTTTACGGTAATTTCTATGGTAACAATGGCAACAATTGTCTACACTGAGGAAAGATGACGGCAAATGGCTCCAACTTTCCGGCGTCGTTAACATACTGTAGATCAGGGGTGTTAAACATACGGTCCGCGGCCGGATACGCCGCGAAAGCTTTTCACCCGGCCCGCGTGTATGTGGCTGAATGCAAGAAAAAAACTTTATGTTTATGCAAAGTTACTTTATTTAAGGCGTTTTCAAAAAGTACATATATGAAAATCGGAAATTATATAGATCAGCCTCAAATTATTGTTAGATACGATGGAAATGAAATAAAAAATGTTGAAATAATTTGTATATACTGTTTTGTGTAATAGGCCTACTGTATAGGCCTAGTTCGTATTAATTTGATGTGCAAATCCTGTCCGCGACAACCACAAGACTTTTTGTGGCCCGCTGTATGAAATCAATTTGACACCTCTGCAGTAGATAGACCACCTCTAGTGAGTATTAAATTCTATGCTTCGGGCAGATAGTCGCTCGTGTCTGCGAGAGTTCGACATCAGGTCATGGCCCTTTGACCTTTGAGGTCGTTGCACGTGATGCCCTAATCGGGCGCAAGAGGGTGTTTGGTGAGATGACCCGGAAGTACTCACTTGAATTGCTCGAACTTCACCGATCGGATGTTGCCGGCGTCTTCTAGGCTGATCGGTCGAGGCCAGAAGTCGACGTAAAGGACCTTCGCTCCCTTCTTCGGCGGTCCTCCTCCTTCGACGCCGACGTGCCTAGGGGACCGACGACCGGCGGAGGACTGGATCCGGTAGGAGGAGGAGGCGGAAGGCGGGGTCTTGGTCGGGGTCCGGGTGAGGGCCACCTGCTCCGGATCGGTCGTCGTCTGGGAGGACTTTGCGGCATCCGTCTGTCTCTGCTGTTTCATCGTCCGTCGGCGCAGAGTGGACGCCACGACCGCCGCCATCTTGATTCGCGATCACGTGACCGCCGCCGCTGTCGTCTGCTCCGCGGGAGAAGGAGGAGGAGAGGGAGGAGAAAGGGAGCTGTTAATATTTCATGAGATTAAATTAGAGTCTTCGAGAGAGAGAGAGAGAGAGAGAGAGAGAGAGAGAGAGAGAGAGAGAGAGAGGTGATTATACGCGATTCAATCTTGCGTCTTCCCAACAGAATCAGACAGTAATTGACAAGACAGTTCTAAGAAGGCGCTTCAATATTTTATCATATCGTAAATCGCCGCCGCTGCTGCTGCTGCTGCAGACATTCTATTTTTGATACTTTGATCATTATTCGGACAGAAGAACTTCCACGCTGACATGAAAACTTTTCCATGCTCAGACAGAGGAACAGAAAGACAAAGAAACAGACAGAAACAGAGGGACAGAAGGAAACAGAGGACCAGATGAAACGCTATAATTATGTAGACATCATGAGTCGTAATGTCTGACGCGTGATTGTTCCGTCTCTCTCAGTTCCAAGACTCGACACTCGACAGAGGGCGAGGACGATCTGGCGCTATACAAATTCCACTTGGGAACTTTGCACTTTCTCTGGATTAAACCTTTGCACTTACTCTTCAGCCATTTAATGACGACGACGATGATGACGACGACGCTGACGATGATGATGATGAGTAGGATGATGAGTAGGATGATGATGACGACGATGATGATGGTGATGATGACGACGACGATGATAATGCAATTTATACAGTGAAAGAAGTGCACAGAATAGTACGATTGGAGAAGCGTTGAATGGGGTGGGGTGGGGTGGGGTGGGGTGTTCTCTTGTAACCAGTCAGGAGTGGTACTTTCATTTTGGGGTTTCCTGTTAATTAAAAGGATGTTTTCCAAACTTTACAACGGTCCTCATGAATCACCTGCCATCGTGGGCCATAGTTTCTCTGGGCAGACAGGAATCAGCGAGACGGTGTGGGGCCAGACGGGGCCATCGTAAGTGATTTGATGCCGTGGCCCTATGGCCCTGGGCCAGAAGAACATTACATCAGCGGACAAAGACACAGTGTGATGGGGGAGAGTCTGAGGCCCTTTGAGAGTGGAGACATGCAGCCAGAGAGGTTCTCTGTCGTTTAGTTTGGTTTCTCTGTTGACAAAGGTGAATGCAGGTGGAAGGGAGACAAAGGTGAATGCAGGTGGAAGGGAGACAATCCAGTCAGTTAGCTGTTGCAATAGTCAAGGTTAGATAGAATGAGGTTGATTTAAATTGGTTTAAATGGAACCATTTAATCAAAATAGTCTTTGAAGAGGTCGCCTTAATATGCTTAGAGCCTTAGACATGGAAAATCAGCTGCTCAGGGCCAAGTACACCGATAACGACGACTACGACGACGACGACGACAACAACAATAAAATGAAAATAGTTGTCATCATCATCTTCACAATAATCATCATCACAATCATCATCATCATCATCATCATCATCATCATCATCATCATCATCATCATCATCATCATCATTGCCTCTTATGAACAGCAGTTAAATCGCAGATCGAATTCTCAGTTTAGTCGTCGTCATCATCATCTTCCTCATTCTCATTGTAGTCGCAATTATCGTTTTGTAGCGCATTTTCATTTCACGATTTCCGTATTTGGAAGCGAGATTAGTCACGTGATGTATCCAAAAGAACAAAACAAATGACGTCACAACACACATGCAGAACGACGACAACGACGACTATGATGTTGTTGCTGCTGCTTCTGATGATGATGATGATGTTGACGACGAAATTACTGCCAAAGACACAAATGACATTTAACGACGACGTCTGTCACGGTGACGCCTCGCGTGACTTTCAATTCAGCGTCATATTGACACGACATTCGTCTGGGATAATCATCATGACGACGACGACGACGACGCTTCCTGGCGATGATATCAGATGATGAAGCCGTCGTCGTCGTCGTCGTAGTCGTTGGCTGTTGTTGTTGTTGCTTACCTGTGGTCAGGAATTTTGGCGCCGAGAGACGACAACGATGATGACGACGATCGCTCCAACGAAGTTCACAAATGCACAGAACACAGCAGCAGCAGCAGCAGCGACTCACCGGGTAATCGATTCCCAGGCAGCAGCGACATCAGCAGACATACAGATAGACATACAGATAGACATACAGATAGACATACAGATAGACATACAGATAGACAGACAGACAGACAACGAGGGATCTGTGGTCGACGGTGCCAAAGGCAAAGAGGCGGCCATCGACTCCAAAAAGACCTCTCCACTTCTCCTCCTTCTCCTCCTTCTCCCCTTCTCCTCTTCCTGCTTCTCCTCCTCCTCCTCCTCCTCTTCCTCCTCCATACAACAGCAGAAGAAAGTAGGACACTGGTTCCCGTGATTCCCAATTGCATCGCCGAATCCTTTAAGAAGGCTGAGCCACGTGTTGTCTCTCTCCCTGCCCGTGTAGCTGTATGTCCGTCTACCTTTCAGTCTGTCTGTCTGTCTGTCTGTCTGTCTGCGTGTCTGTTTGGAGCAACCATAGGTTAGCTTTGAAAGCGACGACACGTTCAGTGCCAAGGTGGGCTTTGGCTGCCGTTGCGAAGGACAAAGCAAGAAGAAGACGACGACGGTGGAGGTGCTGGGGGTGGTGGAGGTGGAGAAGGTGGAGAAGGTGGAGAAGGTGGTAATATTTATCGATCATCTGGAAATTCCACTTGAGAAAAGACAGCACGAACCTCCCCTTCCCCTCCCCACCCATCTGCATTAGCCACGACTGCCTCCCATTCCAAGGATCCAACACCACCAACCCCAGCTCCACCACCACCACCACCACCACCCGAGCGATGACAATGTGGCAACACGCAACGAAAACGATTATGACAACAGTGGGAGGAGACAACTGTTGCTCCGTCAGACCAAAGCAGCAACAAGGAGGACAACATTCAACCGTTGCATATATTTGTGAGTCAACACAGACAACAACGCCGACGGAGAGAGAGAGAGAGAGAGAGAGAGAGAGAGAGAGAGAGAGAGAAGAGAATAAGTGAAAGAGAAAGAGAAGAATTAGTTTAAAGGTCTTCTTTGGAATCATTCCACCGAATCTCAATCGAAGCGAACGACGCATTGAATCTTCGAAATATTCCTCAACCGAAAATGCGAAAATGAAATGCAAAGTATAAACCGTTAACTGCTAGTAGCAGTTGTCCTGGATGTTTAAGCAGTTCCCATGCAATGGCGTTGCCAACAGAGGCGTAACGACGGGGGTATATCGGTATATATACCACCCCTCCCCGCAAAAATCAGTGTATATATAAGACACTGTATATAAAATATAATATATATATCGCATATATAATATATATAACCACACATATATATATATACCCCAAATTTATACCCCTAAATGAAATTCCTGGCTACGCCCCGGCTGCAAAACGCTTAAAGAACTAATCCAACGGACGGGGAACGATTCTAACAATTTCCTCGACAAATTTGCAAAAAATCTAGGATTTTGAAACTCGGCTGCGAACAAAAAGCAATCTCCACTGGAAAATATGCCAACATTTTTTCCTGGACAAGTCAGTATGCGTGGGTCCAACCCTGGTCAAAACGCCATCTGGTTGACCGACGAGAGACTGACGACGCCGTTCTGAGAAGAGTTTTCAAGTTTCTACGGAAGAAATAACGAGACAAAATTTCGTTTATGCAATAACCAGTGTCCCCCCCCCATAACGAAACAAAAATACCTTTTGCGTTTTACTTCTTTTGTATTTTCAAAAGCTTATTTGGGGGCCATAAAAATCGTGGCCGTAGACTACAGATTCGTCGCCTCCGTTGCTTAATATCTGGCGCTGGGTCCAGAGACTGTGAGCGACCCAAGGCACGCCTCAGATGGCAAGAGCATTCGCCAGGTGGCGCCGATAAAAACAGAATTAGTTTTAGGTCTTTACAAAGAACAATCAAAGTCGCTTTTACCCCGAAATATTCCTAAAATTTTGTTACATCTATGAGACTCTAAGTTAGCAAGAATTCAATCAATCAGCCGACAAAACAACGTACTTAATTTTAACTCCTCTCTCTCTCTCTCTATTTCATCTACTTCTTCCGAAGCAGTCTCCTCCACGGCAGCAGCAGCAGCAGCAGCAGCAGCGATGCTGTTCATCTGCTAAGACAACGTTCTTCCGGTCATTCTGTGCCTTTAGAGTCCAACGACGGTGGACATGGAGAGTGGGTGGAGGAAGTGGAGAAGGGGAGGCGGTTAGGAAGGGACAGGTGAGACGCACCTCCTGTCTACGCTCACCTGTCTCAGGTGAACGACGGACAGACAGGAACACGACGCCCACCTGGCGACGAACGCAGAAATCAAAGCGCTCTCGCTTCTCTCTCACTGCAGCTGCTGCTCGTGTGGTGGGTGGCAACTGGTGGGTGGTGGGGGCGATGGGGATGGTGGGGTGGTCTCGGGTGGATACATGAGACTCACTTTATCAAAATCCAAAGAAATCGCCTTCATTGTCAATTTCTTCGCAATAAGGTATCAAGCAGACAGACAGACAGACAGACAGACAGATAGAAGAGAGAAGCCATGCTGTTTCTCTGTCTGCCTGTATGTCTGTCTCAGAATAACAGCAGCATCTGAGACCGGTTCATCCGAAGGAAATGACCTCTTCGGAATTGTATTTTTTTGCCCTTGGATTTTCTCTTCTAATCACGTGACTACCATTGTCGCTAACCAACCGATCTTCATAAATTGATAAAGCATTGACAATTAACCCTTTATGGGCCGTTATATTCCTAGTGAATGTCTTGAGTCTCTTGACCGATAGAAATTAATGCAATAAACGTCTTTGTTCTGGTCACGTGTCTCTTTCGCTTCTTGATCCTAGTTCAGATGATTGCCACTACGCTATACAAAAAAAATTAAATAGATTTATTTGTTATGGAGTCACGATTAGATAGAATTATAGCGCGAAATAGACACCATCATCATCCTCTCTGGACATATTCACTAAAAGACTCGAATTAGGAGATAGGAGATGCATAATAATAGTACGAGGAACGTGTGCTCGTTTCCATGGTTTCATCGTCATGACGACGACATTTCCCAGATAATTATAAAATTACAATCCACGAGTTTCTTCTCTCTCTCTGTACGTTTGTTCATATATAGAAGCAAAGGCGGAACATGAACTGGATTACTGCCATTTATATAGCGCTACTCTGTCTTTGACTCACCTCTCCTCCGCCTCATCCTCTCCATCCTCTTCTCTCTCTCTCTCTCTCTCTCTCTCTCTCTCTCTCTCTCTTCTTTTTATGTTGTTTTAATTCCGGTAGAATTGATCTTACATTACATCGCTTGTTTACCTGTACGGAATACCTTCACCTGTCAATTATAACACTTGGAAATTGCGTTGAAACTCCTCTCATTAATTTCTTGTTTTGATGATTTTCCGGTCATCGTCAGCATTCACTGGTCGCATCTGTCGCTCCTTATAATCGCGTCACGTCTTGCCGCGAAAGCGTCACTTGTGGCCTCTCGTCTGCGCCGTGTCAAGTGCCGTCACGTCCTTCGATCATAATGAATGACAAACAAAGGCGCTACAACAATTCACCGCAATCTCCTCCTCCGCCGCCGCCGTAGCAGCGTCCTCCTCCGCTGTACACGGAGGATGGAGTCCTGCTGTTCTTCTGCGAAGAGACGCAATTATATTCTCTGTGCGATGACCGAACGACATCAAAGGACCCCTGGTCTGCTTAAAGGACAACTAAAAGACATCGAGTCGGGCCTCATATGACCTTGAATCACTTCTCATGACCTTCAGTTTAACCGAATCAAACAAAAATACACCCGTACATCTCTCCGACGACAATTATTTACGATCGACACTTTTCGAAACTCAGTTTTTTTAAACTAATCAACTATTTATTTTCTATGGTCGACTTACAATTCTAGATTTAAAATGTTTTTAGTTATTTTGCAATTTCAGTCAAAATCCAAATACGACAGATATCTTTTCAGCGCATCATAAATAACTGAATATTCATAGATTTCCACCTCACCCACCCCATCCCCTCTCCTTGGCATCTGACCAAAAATTCTAAGTCTAAGCTAGAATAGGATAAACGGCTAGAATGGGGTAAAAAGATCGGTATCTCTAGTCTACGATATATCTGGGCCAATGAAGTGCTAGGCTAATAAAATACAGCGCAGTCAGACGATTTCATCTCCTTGCTAGCGTTGATATTTTATATATTTACTCATTGACCCATAGTCTTTGTAACTATTGATTATAATTAGATATTGAATTGTAACAGAATTGGAAATTTTTGTTTTATTGCTAATAAATCGATCGATTGATTGATTGATTGATTGATTGATTGATTGATTGATTGATTGATTGATTGATTGATTGATTGATTGATTGATTGATTGATTGATTGATTGATTGATTGATTGATTGACTGACTGACTGACTGACTGACTGACTGACTGACTGACTGAAGGGTGATTAGCTTCTACGCCAGTCGAGTCTTAATATTCGTGTGAATGTCTTCTTGAACTGTTGATTGGCGAGGGCGTAGCAGAGGGGGTTGAGGGGGCTGTTCAAATAGCACAGCCAATAGGAGACGTCGTAGAGGAGGGGGGCTACGCAAACAGCCTCCCTGGCACAGAAGCCGATGGCGAGGGAGAGGACGTGCCACGGAGTCCAACAGACGACGAACGCCCCCAGGATCACCGTTATCGTCCTCAGCGCCTTACGGGCGCCGCTCGCCCTCTTGCGCCCGGGGGCCCCTCCTCCCACCCCGGGGCCGTCCTTGTCCGTGATCATCCGGAGGCTGGAGGACTGGTTGCTGCCCTCCGAGGAGGAGGCGGCGGCGGCGGCGTCGATGTAGCAGCGGGGGGACTTCTGCTGGCGACGGAGAGGCCACAGCTCCGTGTCGCGGTGACCAGCGCTGTTCAGGGCTTTGCGAAGACGAACGAAGATGGCGGATGCGTTCTTACGATTTTCTGTCCACCGTCGGATCTTGGCCGTGATTTTCCGGTCCACCCTACTCCTCCTGCCCCTCGACTCTTCACCGCCGCCGCCGCCGCTGCACTGGCTCCTCCCGTGCGCGGTCTCTCTCCCTCGCTCCGTCAACTGACGGTGAGCGGTCGAAGTGGACGACGAATCGCCGAACAGAACCAGGATGGAGCGGTCGTCGGGTGATGGAGGGGAAGAACAGTCTCTCCTTTTCCAGACAGGAGATTCCGAGAGGGAGGAGACTGGGGAGTCTTCTGGCTGAGGATCAGTCGCTGATGAGCAGCAGTCGATGGGATGCGACCGAAGAAGCAGGCAAGCGTTCTCCTCGAACAGTCTGCTGCTGTCAAAGTCCTCTGCTGCTGACATCTTTCGCCCCATCAATCTATCGCCTGCGTCGTCCTTTCCTTCGTTGCGAAGAGTTTCTCTCTCGATGAGAACCGCTTTTCTCATCCTCCGTAAGATGTCCTTCCTCTCCTGCCCCTCATCTTCCGAAAATTCGTCGAAGACTTTGACCATGAGGATTTCCTCTCTTGGATATCCTCCTGGAAGATCCTTCGCCTCTTCCTCTTCCTCCTCCTCCTCCTCCTTCTCCTTCTTCTTCTTCTTGTTCTTCTCTTCCGGATCTTCTTGGCAGATGAATCTGTTGCCTACGGAGGGAGCTTTTGGGCCCCACTGGCACCCATTTGTCACGTGATCGCACGGGCCCCCATTGGCGCCCCGCTGTTTGACCCCTCTCATCGCCCGCTCGTCTTGAGGGCGGAGGGCAGAGGCGGCCGATGGATACGTCTGCCTGGAGACAGAGCAGTTGGAGCGGTCTGACGTCTTCTTCTTCATCTTTTCCGACTTCCTCTGGAGGCCGAGAGCCACTCGATAGATGCCAGCGTAGAGGACGACCATGGCCCCGAGGGTGACCCAGAAGTACCCCACCTGGAGGACGCAGTTGAAGAGGGCGTCTTCCATGTACTGAACGTAGCACTTGCCCTCTGGAACCGTTCTTCCGCCGACGATGCTCTGCCAACCGAAGATCGAAGGAAAGAAGACGACGACCGGAACGACCCAGGTCATGGCCACCGCCGCCAGTACCTTGTACTCGGTACGCCAGTTGCGGTACTTGGCGGGGATGCGGACGGAGCAGAATCGGTCGACGGTGATGCAGAAGACCGTGTAGATGGAGCAGAGGCAGGCGGTGTAGTCGACGGACAGCCACAGGTCGCAGAGGGTCTCGCCGAGGGGCCAGTGCTGTCCCGTCAACAGGTAGACGGAGTAGAAGGGCATCGACACGGCCCCGATGAGAAGGTCGCTGACGGCCAGCGAGGCGATGAAATAGTTGGACGGTTGGCGGATGGATCGATCGAGGACGAAGGACAGGATGACGATCAGATTCCCGGAGACGGTGACGAGGGAGACGCACCCGGCCAATAGGCCCATCACGACCACGGCCCAGGCGGGAAACGGCGACCAGGGACCGATGGTTGGCCCCGGGCGAACGACGGAGGCTGAGGCGTCGTCGCTTAGATTGACTGCGCAGCTGACAACCAACATCCCTCCGCAGTCAATGATCCGGGATCCGTTCTGCTTCGAATCCACTTCCGCCTTTGACTCCATTTCGTCATCCTCCTAAGAGTCCCGCATCCAGTCATCGGTCTCTTCCCCTCTGCCCCCACGCAGAACTCCCCTCTTCCCCTTCCCTTCCTCTTATCTTCTTCGTCTTATGAAAGATTAGACGACGATCGGAGAAAGACGCAGTCCCAGATGCGTCTCCGTCGACGAGTTAGAACGCAGCTTCATTTCAAGTGCTTCTCTTCCTCTTCCTCTTCTTCTTCAACCGACCGACCGACCGACCGACGAAGAGGTGTTACCCGAGCTTAAGAGATGAGGAGGAGGAGGAGGAGGAGGAGGAGGAGGAGGAGGAGGAGGGCGACGGTTGACTCCTGCGCCTCTGGCGACCGATCTTTTGCTTCGAAGAGACGCTGGAGACGATGACGTCATCGATGACGCAATCGATCGACTGCAGACGAACAAAACGCAATTACAAAGGCGATTATCAACAGAGCGGTCACGTGATTTACTCAGATTTCCTCAACAGACGCAAGTCGATCTAATCAACTAGATGTGGAGGAGGGAGGGAGGTGGGAGGGAGGGAGGGAGGATGGAGCTCTAGACGGAGGTTAGTCGAAAGGCGGGGGTCGTCGGGGGGGTCGTTTAGAGATTTAATCGTCTAATATGCGATGTTTATTAATGTATTTATGTGGTGATGATGATGGTGATGATGATGATGATGGTGGTGGTGGTGATGGTGGTGGTGGTGGTGATGATGATGGTGGTGATGATGATGATGATGATGATGATGATGGTGGTGGTGATGATGATGATGATTGATGATGATGATGATGATTGCTGTTCGGTTTAAGTATCTATGGCCGATGAGAACTGCTTCCCTTCGAACGACAGATGAGCTCTATGCGTGACGTCATCCGCTGACCAGATGGGAATGACGTCATGCAGTCTGGTCGTCCCTTGACCAACTGCTGCTGCGTTTATCTAGCGCCATTGTATTCTTTAGGTGAGCAGTAAGTAATTTCGTGAGAAAAATTAACAATGGCCTCTCTCTCTGTGCTTTGTTGAACGATGTCTCCGCTCTTCTTCTTCTTCTTCTTCTTCTTCTTCTTCTTCTTCTTCTTCTTCTTCTTCTTCTTCTTCTTCTTCTTCAGTGACGACAGAGCAATAGGAAATATCGGCGCTATATAAATGGTTCTCTCTATATATAGACCTATATACGAGCAGCTGAGCACAGGTGCGCCTGAGAGAACGATTGGCTGCTGAGACAGAGACCCAGATGCTCAACCGATCCACCGATAATAATTATTAATTACTCATCTCTAGTCTAATAATCTATTAATCTCTGAGTATATTAACAGTCTTAGTATTAGGACGAGAGGAGTGGCCGAGGGAATAGGAGGACAAGAGGACATCGGCTGCATTCGAGGCATAATACTGCAAATGTAAATTCAATTCCATGTGTAGTCTGATTCAGGGGTTGTGAAAATATCATCTGCAATGAAACAGGGTGACAGCGGCTTTATCGGTTCAACTTCATCCTGTATACGCCTATACATAGGAATTAAAATGAAGCACATTTTACCCAAATCGTCTCAATTTACATTTATCTTCAATCGAAAGCAGCTGTTAACTCCGGCAAATGCAAAAACTGTAAGAAAAAATAAGAAGACTTTGGAAACGCGATGGAAAACAGAAATATATATTCAGTAGACAATGAGAAATAATGAAAAAGGAAAGACGTTCAAATATTTCGCCCATCTATTGTAGCTGACAGTGCACACAGATAATTAAGCAAATATCTTAGTAAGACAAAAAGGAAAACAAAGACACACAACGTGAGAGAAATGAAGAAGGAAAACTCGTCTTACCTGTCGACAGAATTCTCCCCATGAGGCGACCAAACATCGTGATCTCAATCGAGCATCTATCTACAGAAGGATCACCGGGCTAAATTTTTCTCTAAGGGGGAGGGGGGCTGCATGAATGCTAACCCTACATTAGACGGACCGCACATACAGAAAAAACAAAATGTCTATAATTTAAAGTGGTAAACAAGAATTTAAAGTACTTTTTCTGAATTGGAATCCATTATTTCAGCGCCATAGTATACGATGCAGTAACTGCGATTACCTTTTTGCTTGTCTTGATATTTTGGGGGAGAAGTTGCGAGCCGTAATCCTTCCCCAAGGGCTGCCGACCCTTTCTAAGACTTTTAAAATAAAGTGCCACGTTTTTTCATAAAATAATTTCAACTGATCTCATTCTTCTGCCGCTCGTATGCATATTTCGAAATGATCTCGCGGACCGCGTGGATATTCGGTGGCGGAGCGCATGCGGCCCGCGGGCAGTTGTTTGCCCACCCCTCTGATCTACAGACAGTCTCTGATAGCTTCAGAATAGAAAACGTTCGACGCAACAGAGAAGTCTATTTCTCCCCAGTCTCTGTCTGTCTGTCTGTCTCTGTCTGTCTGTCTGTCTGTCTCTCTGTCTCTGTCTCTGTCTCTCTCTCTCTCTCTCGTTCGTCTGAAATCCTTTACCGGCGTTCATCCGACGTCGACTGGACTCAAGTCAAGTCAACGTTTGACGTCCAAGAACAGAACAAGACGACAACGACGACGACGACGACGACGACGACGAAGAAGAAGAAGAAGAAGAAGAAGAAGAAGAAGAAGAAGAAGAAGAAGTTCAAGCGACCGCAATAGCACAGCACACGACAGACGGACGGACAGACAGACAGACATATCTTGAGAAGTCGCCTATTTCTTCTTTAAAGATCGTTATTAGTGAAAGTAACGAAGAATCAGATAATATCACAAATTCTCCAAACATTAATAACACTCGCAATAGTTTCTTACTCGCCGCAGATCAAAACGAGAATTAAATAACGAAAATGGCGGACTGTCTCTTTCGCTCAGTCGCCGTAACTTTCGAGACCAAATGCCAAATTGATGTAGCGCCGCAATATTGTCCTCGGCGCGTAATAATAAAGCTATCCTATGCAGAAGCACGCATCAGAGTCACAATCCTCTCAGAGTCATTTGCCTCTAGAGAAATCTCTGCTCAGCTTCTGGCTTCACGAGCTCTGATCATGATGGACTGAACGAGGAAGAGACGAAGGGGACGAATAAACAAAGGACAAAAGAACAATGATGAGACAGAAAGAGAAGAGGGGGAGAGAGGGAATATTCCGGAGGAGACAACATCTTTCCATCGGCGACTGTCAGTGTCATTCTGCAGCGATTCGACGCCATTGCTTTTCAAGGAACTTTTCCAGACTTGGAACCGGACGAGAATTGGACGCACTATTTTTGTGTTTCTTTTGGCAACACTTTTTTCCTAAGTCCTTTGGGAATTAAGTACCGAAGGCATATATATATATATATATATATATATATATATATATATATATATATATATAGTATATAGTATATAGTATATAGTATATAGTATATAGTATATAGTATATAAATATAGTATATAGTATATAGTATATAGTATATAGTATATAGTATAAATTGGCCTATATACCTATAAATAAGTGTGTATAATATGTGGGTTATATTGCATTGGGCGATGAGACGATGGGCGGATGACGTGGAAGAGTGGACAGGAAGGACTGCAGATGTCAGCAGCAGTCAAGAAGACAGAGGATCGACACGGTTGGAGGAAAGAAATTCATGCAGTCACCTTAACTTCAGTTCATGAAGTAACAAGGAGAAGAAGAAATGATGATGATGATGATGATGATGATGATGACGACGATGATGATGATGATGATGATGATATTGCATTGGCGTATAGCCACGTGGTCGGGTCCCCTATATTCCGGCTAGGACCGGTCGTGGAATTTGCACGAAACCGCTGAGTGCTTTGAGGGTGGGGAATGGGGAAGGGGTGGGTGGCATGGTGGGTGGCAAAAATAAAGTGCCACGTTTTCACAGGATAAAAATTTCAATTAGGAGGAACTCTTTGGAGACTTTCTTCGTCTGAAAATGTCCTATTCCGGAACCCTGGCTACGCCACTGTTACATTATACGCGCCTACAGTGTAAGTTTCGATGGTAAATAGAACGAAAGATCGACGGAGTGGATCGGTCGGTTGGAGTAAAAGAAACATTTCATTTAAGATCTTCATCGATGTTCCGTTCAAATTCAACAATAATTGCACAGATGGACAGAAGGACAGATGAGAAGAACACGAGAGAGCAACTGCCCCTCCTCCCCCGCTTCCCCTCACCTTCTCCTTCCCCTCCTTTCTGCCCCCTCCTTCGGTCACACACTCTCTCACCTAGTGCTCTTCTGTTGTCCCAGGTTTTGAAATCGATGGCTGACTTCGCGATGGCATCCACTCGTCGAGTTGACCTCCGACCTTTGACCTCTGACCTTTGACCTCTGACCTCTGGCACTCAAAGGACACGCATGACGACTGCGCACGACTTCCAGCGGAAATCGACTTTCAATCTTTCGAAGGATTCCGCGAAATCGTCGTTCGCTTTGATTTTATAATCTCGATTTATGACTCTTATCTACGACATCCGTTCTGAAGACGATGTGCCCTCCCCCGGGGGGAGGGGCATTTGCCCCAGGACACCCTCTCCCCCCATCGAGTCCTTGCTTCGGTATTCTGAATTTCCACTCTAAAGCGGGACAGTTGTTACTGCGCTGACTGATTTCTGATTGATATCTAAGTCTTTAAGGGCTAAGATTTGGAGTTTCATCGATTGATGTCGTAAGAAATGGTGTTATTAAAGTGCATAATTATTATTATTAATATTATTTAATCACAGTTTCTCATTACTCATTGAGCCCTTAGATGGCTTAGAAAGAAGGTAAGAAAAAGTTTCAAAATAATAAAGAAGGTTTAGAGACCAGACTGGCTACCAGTTTCCTCCAAATGGATGTAAGACAATCATTCTGAAAACATAATTCATGACATCGGATTTATCCCTAAGGCTAAGGACATCGGAAAGATAAGGAGAGAGAAACAGATAGACAGATACAGACAGACAGAGAGACAGAGACAAACAAAGAGACATAGGCAGAGAGAGAGATATATATATATATATATATATATATATATATATATATATATATATATAGAGAGAGAGAGAGAGAGAGAGAGAGAGAGAGAGAGAGAGAGAGATCAAAACCAGTTCGGCAAATGGATATTAGCCTTTTCGACGAGAAACTAATCGTGATCTAGAAGTTGGATTTGAGGAAATGCCTCGAGATTAACAACGGCTTAAATTCCTCGTAAACGACAACAAAAGACAACAGAGAAAGACGAAGAGGAGGAGGAGAAGAAGAAGAAGAAGAAGAAGAAGAAGAGGAGGAGGAGGAGAAGGAGGAGGAGGCAAAAGAGGAGGAGGGGAGGAGAAGGATGAGGAGGATCTGTGCAAAAGGGATTCAATCCCGGCAGAAGAGTCAAGTCCAGAAGGAATGACTATGGATGACAGGCAGTAGCATTCGAAGATTTAACGAGACTTAAACAGTGGCGTAGCCACGGGGTTGTTTGGGGTTGTTCAAACTACAACATTAAAAAATATGACCAACACAATTTATGTCAATCCGTTGACTTTTGGTTGAAGGAGGGGTAGTGGGGAGTTCGGCCGCGACCCCCGCTTGTGTTCAGTTGCATTGTGCCTCTAGTTAACCGCCCCACATTGCATAAGCTGGCTACGCCACTGGACTTAAAGACAGCGTGAGTGACATTGCTTAACCGTAGTCAATGACTGAGCATGACAATATTAGACCTGAATGTCAAGAAGTACTTTTACAACAGAGTTATCAGAATTACAGCTGCCCTATCTAAACATCCATCCATCCATTCAGCCAGCAAGAAGAGGAGAAAGAAGAAGGAAAAGAAGAAGGAAAAGAAGAAGGAAAAGAAGGATAGGATGACGACGTGTGAGAAAGACACAGAGACAATGGTCTCCTATCAGAATCGGCGAATTTAACCATTTGAATAAATAACACGAAATCAGAGGCGAAGTTGGTCGCCTTAAAATTACCAGAACTTGGATGCAAAATTCGTCAGTAAGTAAGTAAAAAAATAGTGGGCAGCGAAGAAAGAAGAGATGGTGAAAAAGAGATTCAATGGCCGCCATACATTGATGCAAATGGAAGGATAATGCAATTACCACCACCGATGCTCATCCAATCCGTTCAAATCAACCGATTCACTCTTAACTGGATTGCTCTTTCTGCCATCCACAAGTAACAGCAGCAGCAGCAGCAAGATCTACAACGAACGCTACAGACAGACAGACAGACACACGCACACACAGACAAATAAAGAGAGACAGAGAGAGTGAGTAACGGAGGGAGAGACAGAAAGTGAGAGGGATAATAAGAGGATTAATAGAATAAATAGATAGAGAAAGGGAGGAGAGGAGGAAGAGAAATATTATCAGTACAAACGATTACTATTATTATTACTACTACTACTACTACTACTACCACTACTACCTACTACTACTACTACTACTACTACAACTACTACTACTACTACTACTACTACTACTACTACTACTACTACTACTACTACTACTACTACTACTACTACTACTAGGGCCTACTACTACTACTACTTACTACTACTACTACTACTACTACTACTACTACTACTACTACTACTACTACTACTACTAGTACTACTAACTTTTAAAGGACCAGTCCTGATGTTGAACGGTGTCAATCGATGAAATTCAAAATCCATCGACAAATACGCAAGATGAAGTCTCTCTCTCTCTCTTTTCTCTCTCTCTCTCTCTCTCTCTCTCTCTCTCTCTCTCTCTCTCTCCATGATCTCACTATCGCTTAAGAGTCAAGATGAGGCGACCACGTGATCAACGTGGCGGCGGCGCTGAAGTCCGACGACCGGATACGGCTTCTGCGCATGCGCAGAGAAGCCGCAGTCCATTCTAAGCCAATATCAGCGATGGACTTATAGCTGCTAAGAGGATTGCACTCGATGACCTCGCCGTCCCCCACCCTACCCTTCCCATGCCCACCCTTTTGTTTCCACTCGGAGTGACGTCATCACGAATCAACTGACGTCGACGCAACATCGGTATATATATATATATATATATATATATATATATATATATATATATATATATATATATATATATATAGGCCCGGCGGTCATCGGGGCTTCAGACAGTAAGTAGAGTTTTCTGCTTTCCAAATATCATCATCATCATCATCATCATCATCATCATCATCATCATCATCATCATCATCATCATCATCATGAGTCATCTTCATATCTGAAGGTTGACGGTCATGAGTTGTTTCCACTTCCAAATGTACGGAATCTAATTTGAATAAGGAATTGACAAAGCCTTAAAGTAGATCTTCACGAGCAGCTCAAACACTCAAATGGCGCCATGGCTTAATGCCTAATCCACTTTTAATTAATCATATTAGCCATTATATATATATATATATATATATATATATATATATATATATATATATATCAGAGGGAGAGAAATTGCAAAATAGTCCGTGTAAATTTCATAATAGAGCTCAACGTCTTTTATTTGAAGTCAAAGGGAGTTTCCATGGACCACCAGTCCACCACCGAAGCTCTGCACAACGCACCCCCCCCCAAAAAAAACAACCCTTGCTACGCCACTGATTCAATTGATTCGCCAGAGTACGCTAGAACAGCAGTGATTGTGTAGGAGACTTTCGCCAGATGGCTTTTCAATCTAGACCTCAGTCCTTACCTTTTACCTATAGTTAACTTCTAGGCCGCTAGGTTCGAGCCCCATCCGCACACACACGCACATGTGGAGGCTAGGGACCTAGGGTTAAGCTATGGAAGGGGAAACGTATAGGGGGGGGGGGGTTGAGCCCACACTTTTTCATAGGCCTACACGGTTAGGCCTACGGCCCTACGACTGCTAATTCAGTGTTCCCAAACGTTTTTCAACGACTACAGGTCTCACCCTTTTTCTCTCCAAACATTTTGGAAAGCCATGTTTTCGCATAATTATAATAATTAAAGTATTAATTGCCCATATTCCATATAACGATATGCTCTGAGTGTGGTGAGTAGAGACAACGGGCATTTGGGATAAGTAGGCCATTATTAAGCCTATGACTTGTGGAGCATTTTGATGTCGTCACTGCTTTTGGCTTTTATTGTCGCATAATTATTTTGTAATGTTTGGCTTTATTATATTTGAGAGCGGGGGATTCTCGCGTCTTCACCAGCAACATTAGGCCTATAATGTCAGTACTTCGTCTTTGCCGAAGCACAATAGACAAATCCAGCGACACATAATTAGGCCTAAAGATAGGCCTATAGTGGCAAATGGCATTCAGTAAATATCAGTTGCTGCAGAAGTTGATAAGTGATTCAACTTGTATAGCTTTGTGCTTCAATGTCGAGTCTTATGCAATCTCTTGACGTTCAACAGCCTAGAGTGAGCAGGGGTAGTGAGCAGGGGTAGTGAGCAGAGGTAGTGAGCAGGGGTACCCAAACCGCTGCCCGCGGTCACAGTCCGGACCGCAGCGATGGTCTTTGCGGATCGCCGCAGCTCTTTGAATGTGTCTGAAAAATTCTGGACCTGAATATCAGTGACTTTAAACACATAAACCGCCACTAAACCACTTAAACTCCACTTATTATAATAAATATTAGCTTACTTACTATTGTCATTGCAATCATACATGTGTCATATACATATCATGTGTATTTCCATTTCCGTCTTTGTACTATTCCTACTTTATTATTCCAGCTTTCTATCACTCAGTAATAGATCACAGATGAAGTCTTTAAGATATGCACCAGAGCAACTCACAATCTACTTCCAATGTTACTAAATCTTCTGCGATTGGAGCTCTACTCCAGACCCCTTTTCTACGAGAACTAGTGGCCTTGAAAACAACGTTCAGGTGGGAGGGGGGCAATATCCTGTCATAGAATCTGACATGTTATATTTGCATGTTGGGTTTTGCCATTTTTATCTGTTGCCTTGGTGCGCTTTTGACAGTCTATCAACAAAAGGACCCGCAGTTACTCGTAGTTGTCTGCTACACCGTTGTGGGAATAGGACTGAAAAAGGACTTCCGTTTTCAACTAATGGACGCTCACGAACGATGGAAGACGGAATGTGGAACGGCTTGAAAAAGTTTTCAGTAGCCCTGATCTAGAGTGTAGTTGTTGCCATATGCGTCCAAACAAAATCACTGTCAAGCCACACACTGGAGTGAGAAGATAAGTGACTGACTCATTATTTCCTGTTGGACTTCAAGTGGCAGACTATGTCCATTCCAAGCATAAGATATCGTAATGATGAAGTCAGACGTGCGTACAGCTTCCGGTATATTATCATAATTTTAAGTCTTTTTAAATCTTCGAAATCTTTAGCCTTACACGCCCCATCCCACCCCTCTTGCACTGTTCCACAGAATCCACTTTGGGAAACACTTTGGGTAAGGGGCTGTCCATTAATTACGTCAACAAAATAGGGAAGGGTTTGAACAAGTTTGACAGCTGTTGACAGGGGAGGGGGTCAAGAGAAGTTGACGTCAATAATTTCATTTTTTTAAATGATAAAAAATAGGACATTTTATGGAATACTATTTATTACAACGGAGAAAAAGTCTGACAAGCCAAACAAAGTCATCACCGCCACATTTTGACACTTGATGAACAAACGAAAGGGAAACAGGTTTGATCGCTGCAAAAATAATAACCTTCTAAACTTTTTAGGGGGCCCGTCACTGGTCTTAGTGGGGCGGTCAAAAGTTTTTGACATAATTATAGTCACTGAAAGTTGACAGTTGTTGACAAGGGTGAAAGGGGGGGTGAAAAATTCCCCCAAAATTGTATGCATAATTAATGGACAGCCCCTAAATGATTAATTAATTATTTTTATTGGGATAGTTTGTTAGTTCTGAATTATGAAACTCTCTTTATTTCTCCTTTTTTCTGCAGCTGCATGAACTTTAAGCAGTCGTTAACAGCAAATCATAAAACTAAGTTTCTGCTTTCAGCTGAGCGTCCATTTGAAGAACAATTGTCACTTTTCCCTCAAAATCAGTGGCGGCTCCACCGGGGGGGCCAGGGGGGCCCGTGCCCCCTATTGAGAGCCTGCCCCCCCCAGTGGCCCCCCCAGTTGGGACCCTATACTTAATGCTACATACATTAAACAACAAATGGTTGGCCCCCCATGATTAGAAGTTGCCCCCAAACGGCCCCCACTTGCCAAATCCTAGAGCCGCCACTGCTCAAAATCACTGAATTTCGATCATTTTCTGATTCTGTTGAAATCGTCGTAAGTGGACCGAAGTTCATCGCGCATGCGCGTTAGCATCTCGGCGTCGTCGACCCTTCGTGGGTCGTCTTCGTCGTCTGGTCGTCGGCGATGGTCCAATTGGTCGGTCGACCCAGCGCTCCTCCGACCAAACAGAAGGTTATTGACGTTCGGGTTGAGACTCCGTCGACCGAAGAAGAGCCCCGTCAGCCGCGGGGTGTCCTGGTGGGACCCCGGGGACCCCGCCGCCGCCGCCGCTGCCGAGGGTCGGTGATGATGATGATCATCGACGACCAGAAGGAAAAGCAACGCTGACCAGATGAAGACCAAGGCGGGCATCGTCAGAGCTGTTCGAACAATTAATTACTCCAATCTTCAAAGTGAAGTTTTTATTCATTAGTTTCTGTGCTTGAAGAAATCAACTTGCCAATCTTTTATCGGTTAATTGTGAGTAAGTAACCGTGAATATTCGTTAGTTGATAGGATTCCGGGCAGAGGGCGTAACCAGAGCTTAGTTGCGTTTGTCATCGAGATAATTCGAATTTCAAGTTCTTCTGACGTCTTTCTCTGAAAACAATTCTTCTCACAACCCTGGAATCAGCTAATTAGTAAATGCAAACATTTTACTAGCTTTTATAATGGCTTTGGGAGTCTCCTCTCTCTCTCTCTCTCTCTCTCTCTCTCTCTCTCTCTCTCTCTCTCTCTCTCTCTCTCTCTCTCTGTGCTGTGTGTGTGTGTGTGAAGCTTTGGCATCTAATCGTCTGCAGGTCATTCCATCGCCAAATGGAAAGCATTAGATTGGCAATGCAAAGGCAGTTTCATTTTTATCTGTTTTTATTGCATATTTAATATAAAAAAATCTTTCAAAAATGTTCAAAACGAAACAAAATCTGTCAAACGCTTAAAGCATTTGCAAGAAACAGCTTTCCATCCAATACCTCTCTCTCTCTTTCTCTCTCTTTCTCTCTCTTTCTCTCTCTTTCTCTCTTTCTCTCTTTCTCTCTTTCTCTCTCTCTCTCTCTCTCTCTCTCTCTCTCTCTCTCTCTCTCTCTCCTTTAACGTTCCATCGTTTATCGTCTGCACTTATGGAAGCGATTGAAAACGAAACTTTAGAGCGGAAGTCCATTTGAGTTGTAAATCTATTTCCGGTCACACACTCTTCCAGTTCTCTTTCAGACGCTTCGTTTTGTCGCCAAACGCTGCACGTGACATCCAATCACATTAGATCCGCTTTTCCAGTTTAGGGTTTCCAAGAAGAGCTATGCATTCCAGATTCCAATTGACAGGCGTCTCACCTGCGATGATGATGATGATGACGACAACGATGATGATGACAGTGTGGTGGTGGTGGTGGTGGTGGTGGTGGCGGCGGCGATGATGATGGTTGTGATGACGATGATGATGACTTTGATGAGCGATTGTGAAATTTCTGGCTGTTTCTGTTGCCCCCCAGATTTTTGGCAACAGCTTTCAGAGAAAACCCAGAGATACAAAGTCATAACGAAAGCCGGTAAATACGTTCACACTTAAAACGCAGTTGATTCCATGGTTAAAGACGATTTCGTCAGAAAACTCACTCGAATTCCATATTTGCGTGCATGACCTGCGGTTTCTTTCCTCCTCCTCCTCCTCCTCCTCCTCCTCCTCCTCCTCCTCCTCCTCCTCCCTCCATCCAGTGGCGGATTTACCACGTAGGCCTACCATTTGTACTGGGGCCCACCAGCAAAATAAATATTTAGGGGCCTACCTTTTCTATTAACAATATTTCGTAATAATTTATATGATTTATTTGCTTAAACAACTTCATTTTCCAAAATGCAACCACTTGTCACGCAACGTGTCCTGAAAAAAGAAGGTTATCGCCTGATCTGTAACTCTTACGCCGCTCTTCCGAAGTTTTTTCCGAGAAAAGCTGAAAAAGCTGGACAGACAAAAAGCTCATCTCGCCACTTTTCACACTTGATCTGTAACTTTCTAGAAGAAAGTGTTCCGGGGCCAAAAAAATTTTAATCCGCCATTACCTCCACCTCCTTCTTCTTCTCTTCTTCTTTTCCTCCTTCTTCTTCTCTTCCTCCCTTCTTTTCCTCTTCTTTATTTTCCCTATCGTCTCCTCTTACCACTCGTCCTACTTTTCTTCGAATCTACAGAAATCCCAGTATAGTTTACAACAGGGGCGCAGCTATACTACAGCTCTCTCTCTCTCTCTCTCTCCCTCTCTCTCTCTCTCTCTCTCTCTCTCTCTCTCTCTCTCTCTCTCTCTCTCTCTCTATCTATCTCAACACGTGTCGTGTGTGTCTAATCTCTAATCTCTCCCTTGTCGTCTATGTGATTTCGGGAGATTTCAATTACTTACTTCTGATTCTTATATTTTATCACATCTGTAGACATAACGGACATAACTGACAGTTTTTGCGAAAACATCTAAGAGCATACATACATACATTGGTAGGTCAAATGCATTTTGGGAAACGCTCGTTAATCTGCGCGTCACGATTTCTTCAAATTGGATATGCGATCGCCATTTAACCCGGACACTCAAGATGCGAAACAAATACCCAAACGACAGAAAGTAGCATCGAAACTTAACACCACGACCATCGGAGAGAGAGGGGGAGAGAGAGGAGGGGAGAGAGAGAGAGAGAGAGAGAGAGAGAGAGAAAGAGAGATGCGGAGAGAGAAAGAAAGAGACGGAGAGGGAGAGGGAGGCAGAGAGGGAGAAAGAGACAGAGAGAGACAGACAGACAGAGACAGAGACAGAGAGAGGAAACGGGAGGTATTCTGCAGAAATACTGCAGTTTCTGTCATAAACGAGGAACGCCGTCGACTGATAATCATAGGAATCTGCTTCGTTTGGGTTTTTCAGAATCACAACTTTTGTCGCTGGAATCATTTTCATCGGATCAAGAGAACCCCTTTCTTTATTATATAGATACGGAAGCTGGGAGCATTCGAAATGTGACTATGGAGGAAGATGCAAAAGATAAAGTGGACAGACAAGAAATCAAACGAAGACTCATTACAGATGGCTGGAGAACAAAGATCGCTGATTGACACCATCAAAAGAGGACAGAGTAACTGGATTGGACAGGTGCTGAGAGAACAAACATTGCTTAGAACAGCAATGGAGGGAAGTATTTAAAGGACGATCAAAGAGGATGCTGATCGACTTCGATGATGAAGCCTCAACAGATGAACAGACCCAATGCAGAAATCAAAGAAGAGGCAAAAGACAATTAAGAGAGGGATTGAAACAATGCAACCCTGAACCTCTCTCAAGACAGCGAACACCTGAGGATGATGATGATGATGATGATTATTATTATTATTATTATTATTATTATTATTATTATTATGAGTACTGTTAAATGTACATTAGAGATAAATCGCATTCCAACAGATTCTCTTCTTCACAGTCTACCTAGTTGCTTCGTCATTCCCACTTTGACTGATCTCTGGAATTGACCTCTTACTTTGCTCTTTGGATCTGGAGCACCACAGATTGATAGCATTGAATATTAGAATTGGTGTTATATAATAATAATAATAATAATAATAATAATAATAATAATAATAATAATAATAATAATAATAATAATAAGAATAATAATAAGAATAAGAATAATAACAACAACAATAATAACAACTTTTAAGCGCCTAGGAATAAATCAAAGAGCTACTTCACTGCTGGTTTTGAAAGCGCTATAGAAATTAACGAGATTTTACTTACTTACATGCAACAACAATAATAATAATAATGTACACTATCAACGCGAAATATTCGATTTTAACACAAATGCTTTGCCTTCTTTTAGGGTTTGATTACAAAATTCACCTAAAATAATTAACCTCGACGCTTTGCAAGCAAAGCGGTTGAAATTACTTTAGTTTCGATGTCTGAAGAAGTCCTTCGAAAGTTTCCTCTTCTTTACTATTTTGCGAGTATTTGGACCAAAACGAAAACAACCGACGAAGATTCAACACTCAACGAACTAGGCCCTATATATGACAACAACAACCATCATCATCATCATCAGCAGCAGCAGCAGCAGTGGAATCGTTGTCGTCCACTGTTGCTTTTGATCCTCCTCCTCCTCCTCCTCCTCATTTCCCTTCTCCTCCTCCTCCTATCCTTCTACATACATCGTGGATTCATGCGTAACGCTCTCGACTCGCCTTATACTCGAAGACTAAGTGAATGTTTGGAAGGGGTCTATCGAGCGTCGTCAGCCCCCCCCCCCCAATGGGGATTATACTCGAAAAATTAAGGGCAATATTAGAATCAAAGAATTGAGGTTTGGAGCATGTTCTTATTACATATGACAATATATCGGCATCCGCTCAATACCTCCGCCTCCCTCCCCCTCCCAGCTGATCAAAATTTCTTATCGGTTTAGAACGAATCTCTCGAACAGTAGCGTCATTTCACACTTTTCTTGGGGGCAAGATAATTTTTGGCCAATGTTGGCAAAATTTTTGGCAAATTTTGGGCAATTTTGGGCAAATTTATAAATTTTTGACATTTCCCTTTTGCCGACGACCGCGTCGTTAATTCCGTGCTTTTGAAATGGCGCTTTAGTCAACTGAGCGATAGAGTTTCGTTGATGATAGTAGACGTCATCTATAACGAGGGAGTTAATAGTAGAAGATGAAAGTCATTTTGATGTATAATTATATATTTGAGTCAGGGTTATTTCTAAGATTATCAATTTGGGGGGTCCGTAAATTCTGGGAGTCCCCTGTCCAAAAAGTCTGACAAGCAAAAAAGGTCTTCCCATAGCTGAGATTTGGGGTGGGTGTTGGGGGTGTCGGTCTCAAATTGGGACGGGGTGTTGGAGGTGTTAGGGGGGTGTAAAATATCCCTGATTTGAGTACTTATCAATACTGCCACAGCAGCTGTCACAAAGGGGCCCAATGACGAATGGATGGAATAGTGACGTTGCGGCTGTATGATGCTTCGGTGGCAAATTATGACCTCTGACCTCTGACCTCACTCCGCATGATCGGTGTCAAGAATGAACTTAAATATATTCATAAAATTCTGACACGCATCAGTGGCGGCTCCAGGATTTGACAAGCGGAGGGCCGTTGGGGTGACAACTTCTAAGCATGGGGGCCAACCATTTGTTGATAGGTATGTAGTAGTAAGTAAGGGGTCAGGGCAGTGGCGTAGCGAAGGGGGGCAGAGGGGGCGAAGCGCCCCAGGCGGCACTTGCTCTAGGGGCGGCACTTTCGAGATTTCTTAGATTTTTTGCTTGTCAGAGACTTTTTTGGAGAGTTGATAACGTTTTTTGCTTGTGAGACTTTTTCGGAGAATTGAGGGCGGCACTTTGTCTCGCTACGCCACTGGGTCAGAGGCAGGCATTCAATAGGGGCACAGGCCACCCTGGGTCCCCCACGTGAAGCTCCCACTGCTATTCATTAAATAGCTCATAACGACAAGCTCACAAGCGACCTTCGCATGCATGGTTGATGCACATTCCGCTGTCCTATAGAGTAACAACTAAAAGCCAACTGATTGAAATAATAATTACCAATGGCTGCAATCAGTCGTTAGGCTTTCTAAGCATCCTGTCTTCTCTTTCTCATTTGCAGGAAATACATATCAAAAAACCATCTCCAGGCTCTGTTGCCTCAATCGTTTCTGGAAAACACTTGACATTGCTTTATATAGCGCCGCATAATATTAGGCCCTTTGTTAGAAACAACCGAAAGTTCTGATTTCTTCGAAAGTCGCCAATTTCCTCAGAGCCGAAAAGAAGTAAAAGTTTATCCGAAAGAGGAGGGTGGGAAGGAGGGAGGGAGGGATGGAGGGTGGATAATTGGGAGGAGGGTGTCCTGTTTAGCGTCTGTGTTTAGAAAGCTCTCCACTTTAATTGCCACTTCCTCATCTATCTACACGATTAACACGTAGGATGCGCCGCCGCTCAATTAGAGGCTTACTTGCTTACTTACTTTTCCCTCTGCACACGAGACTAAGATTTTCTCAAGAGCCGGAAAAGGATCATTTTGAATCAATCGACAGATAATTGATATCATCATTGTTATATCAACGTAAAACATATATATATATATATATATATATATATATATATATATAATGATTATGCTACATCTGTTTTAAGGCATAATGATGACGATTAATTGTGTTTTGTGCCTAAGTCTTATAATTTCGTCCCATTTAAGGACCATCTCTGATAATCGGAGTATTTATACTGTAGGCCTACTACAGGTCATTAGTCGTCGATTAATCAGGTCAGGAAGAATAATGAAGGAAGGAAGGAATTCAGACATTTTAGAAAATCTTTATGAACTTCAGATGAGGAACCATTTTTTGACGATTCTTTCAAAAGCCTTCGTCCGTTCAATTTTCATGTCCTGATTAGGCCTGCATGATGCACGCTGTAGTTATAACCACCGCGTAGAAGTGGACTTTTAGCCCCCCACCCATAGAATTTTTTCAGCCTGACCTTTCGTATTGTGACCTTTGACCTTTGACATTAACATCTTAGCGCTTAAAGTCTCGTGCAGCTATATTTAGATTTTGAAGGTTTCACAGAATTTAATCTGTTTTAAAAGCTCGTTTGCTTTTTAGTTCATCTAACATTAAACATTTTAAAATCGTGATATAGTTTTTGAAGAGTGAAATGTTTCAGACAATAGGCATATAACTGCACGGATTGAATGATTAGCTGTTGTTATTCGATCAGAAGCTCTTACAACTTCTACAGTCAAATTCACTCGCAAAAAAATAAACTGTACCCCTCAAAATGCTTAGGACTACGAAAACGAACCCTCTTTTTCTCTTCAAACCCTCATTTCTTTCATAGCTGTGACGTCCCAATCATGATAACCCTTTGCTTAAAATGACCCTGACTAAATGATATACCAACCTTTTTTGGCCAATAGCTATTTCAAAGTTATAGACAAGGCGGCTAAACTGCGGTACTGGACCCAAAGCGCTATATAAATTCGGGAGATTTTACTTACTTGCTTACTGCAATAGGCCTAACTGTAATTTAATCTTCAGTTTATGGGTAAATAGCTCATAATGTTGCGTTAAAAGTAACAGTAACAGCGCCTTACAGAAGGCGCTGTTACTGTGACTTTTAACGCAACATTATGAGCTATTTGCCCAGAAATTGAAGAATAGACTACAACTGCAACATTATTCAGTGGAGGCAGTATCACAGACGAATCACACAAAGAATTCAACTCTTTAAATACCATAAACTGTATACTGAAAAGTTCGTCTGTCCTATTTGCCTGACTTTGTTTTATACAAACAGATCAGATTAGGCGTTCAGAGTTTAAAAGCAAACGATGAAGAAAGAAATAACTGTCTCTGTCTAGATTTTTCACAGTAAAAAAACTCTGGACTACAGTTGTGAGCACTTTAAAAAGGCAAAAATATTATTGAAATTAATTAATAATAATAATAATAATAATAATAATAATAATAATAATAATAATAATAATAATAATAATAATAATAATGACATTTGCATCATCAGCATACAACATTCAGATCACAATATTGTAACCTAATATAATTACGGCGTTTATGAGCAGCGACTTTTGCATCGACTTAAACAACGGACAAAGTTCTAAAATTAAAAGGACAAAAAAACAACCTCTCCAGTGACGGAATGTTTAAACAAAATGGACAACGCTATAAATTAAAACAACATTTCAAAACAAGAAGACAGAATCAATCGAAACCATGTTATAGGCCTATCATCATCATCATCATCATCATCATCATCATCATCATCATCATCATCATCATCATCATCACCGCCAGTGGCGTCAATCCCGTGAGGGTCCTTAGGTCCGGACCATCACCAAAAGGTGGTTGTGAGGGTCAGGCCCGTCTTTATACATGTGTTGGAACTTTGGCACTGCAGTGTCCGGGACCACTCGCGCATCTTAGGGGCCCCGCGCGCTCCATGCAGCCTTCTTGTGTTTTGAACAGTTTTTGCTCATCAACTTCTGGAGGATAAACTAATTGAAAGATCACGCACCAAAATGATGACCTTTTATCCCCGTCAACTTTTTCGAGCATCGGAAAACCCCCTTTTCAACTCCGCCGGGGACCCTAATGCGTATATCGCGAGACCCTAGGCTTGTGCCTACCTTGTCTATGCCTTAGAACGGCCCCTGGATTCAACCCATTCGAGGCCCCGCAGGCCGCCAGGTGCCAGAGGCCTCACACTGGCAAAAAAACGGGTCTGGCGAGGGTCCATAAGACATCGGACCCTCACGAAAATCCGAATAAATCTATATTGTATATCGTTGTATATACGATTGTTTAATAAATTGTTGCGTTGGGCAGATAATAGATACAATCAGCAAATGGTATTTTGGAACATTAATAAGTAATAAGAATTGCGATAAAAGAGTAGGCCTACACGGTGCACAAGCAATAGCTCCAGTTATCGTTATTATCGTTATTATCGTTATTATCGTTATTATCGTTATTATCGTTTTATTATCATCTCAAAAACTTATGCTGGTTTTGTCTGCTAATTCTTTTATATTTATAATTTACTAGATTACTACCATATTCTTAGGATATCTCCTTGCAGGTGCATTGTTCTCTTTAGGTACCTATTGATTCCAACTTATGTATTCAGCAAGATGTAAGATATTAATTTATTAACAAGAATAATGTTAATTATTTATTTGATCTTAGATTTAAGCCATAAAAATTTGACTGTATATTATGTCCTTCAAATAGACTTATATTAATTATGACACTTTGTCTTTAAAGAACTGAAGAAATTAGCTGTTTTTCGATTACTTTACTGAATTATGTTATAATGATTCTGTATATATATATATATATATATACGCTTATTCATTTATGAATTGGAAGCAATAAACGTTACTTTTATCGTTTTATCGTTTTATTTGTCTGGATCTTTCGCTTCTTCAGCATAGCACAAGAGATGGCACAACACCAGGAGACACCCTCACGACTTCTATACTACAGATTGACGTCACTGACCACCACCACCACCACCACCACCACCACCACCACCACCACCACCCCCATCATCATCTGCATAACATCGTCTGCGTATCTTAGGCATGTATTCGTATTCGTATTTAAATTAATATATGCATTCATTCACCACTGTCTGCTTCCAACAGTCACTCTTAACTCATCTTCAACGTATACATACGTTGTGTGTGTATATACATACATATAAAGCTTTGTATATGTATAGTATGTATGAATACGTATGCAAACACACACACATACGCACACACACATATATATATATATATATATATATACATCGATGTTGATTTTTGCGAAAAGAAATGGAGGTCGTTTCACCCAATCCCAAAGTTTCGACCTCTTATCCATGGGAGGTAGAATGGTATTTACGCACGTATACATGTAGGCCCTATGAATGTATATATATATATATATATATATATATATATATATATATATATATATATATATATATATATATATATATTTATATAAGAGATGGCACAACACCAGAACACCCTATATATAAACCAGTATAACAGTATTCAAGAATTCGAATTTCATTCATTCTAAAAATTTTGAAAAACCAGTGAATTTTATGAATTTGAAAAGGAAATTCAGTCGCACGCATTGGAAGGCGAAGAAAATTTGAAATTTCTTTAGAAAACGACTTCGATAGCTCCTCCGACAAATTCAACTGATTCACTTCATATAATAATCAAGCGAGTGCAATGTCACTGTTGCCAATCAGTGTTTTATCCACCAGACCCTAAGCCTGCGTGGGGAGCAAATTGACTTGCATGGCTGCAGGAGTGGAAGAGACACAGTTCAACGCAAAAATGTGTCACTGCTGAATATGGGGAGAGGATTTTGAGGGTTGGGGTGGGGGGCGAATCTCCCCTAACAAGCCACAATAAAACTCTGCTTTGCCCTCTGTCTGTCGATCACTCGGCTAACTTAGTCGCAGTTCAACGATCCCTCTGAGTTGTTTTGAGTAACGGGACGCTTTCGATTCTCCCCCAAAAGCAGCCCATGCAACGTCGCTGAATTTTACGCAATTTTAACTCAAACATAAAATTCGTGGATTCTAAATCCAGATTAATTGAATTCTCGAACACTGAATACAAAATCTCCAGAAATTACTCAAATATCGATAATTAGACGAAGCAATCGAAACAAAAGCCTGACAAAAAAACAAACAGCTTCCATATTTAGTTTAAAACACTGAAGATCACATTACCCGGCAATAAATGTCCGCAGACAATATTAATTATCCTCTCACAATAAGCGGGAGACTCAATTGAACGCAATGTTCATAAACATACACACACACAGAGCATACATTAGATTGCATATATAGGATATTTAGGCGCATACGGGCGTCACGGATGACTTGCATAGTGGCTTCAAGCGAAAGTAGGAATATCTAACAGAGAAAAACCTAGAAAAACGTCTAGAAAAATTTTCAATTTCCAGTTTTGAATTTGATTTTCAAGAAATTGTGAATAATTTTCGAACTTTTAAACAGAACACACTGAAGAATGTCTAAAATCCGGTTAAATATGTTACATCAATTTCAATTTGTTAACAAATTTGTCATCACAAGCTTTATATATATATATATATATATAAAATATCATAATATTATAATAATAATATCAGCTCAGATTCAGTTCATTGTAATACTCTTCAACGTAGATATTTCTTAAATCAGCTTTAAATCGAAAGTATATCTTTAAAAAGCTCCACACACACAGAATATCCAAAAATTTACAGAAACATTAAAAGACAATTGCAAAATTTACAAAACACGACTTCACAAACGCAGTTTCCTATCAAATCTAAAACAGACATTTTCTAAAATTACTCAAATATATATAATATTGAAGCTTTTAACAAATGTTGCCTGTAAAAAATAGTGTCTCATTTATCTTAAAACACTCAAGATCACATTACTCAGCGCAAAAAAAAAATGTCTGTTACACACAACGTCAATTATCCATTCAGAGTTAGCGAGAGACTCATTTGAACACACACTGTTCATAACTTAACACGCACAAAGAAAAGATACAATAAACTTCAAAAAGTAAATTCGTAAAGGGGAACAAATATACAGTTATAATAATTAACTAGTAATTAACAGACACTGGAAGCTGTATTCTTCTGGGCCGCTCAACAACCCAGTCAATATTTCGTCCGAAGATAAAAACACACCGGCGCGGCCGTGGGAGAGAGTGGAGGGGGGGCGGGCCGGGCCAGGCCGGGCCGGGCCTGAGTCTTCCCATGTCTTGTGACACGTGACATCTACACGCAGAACACGTGACGCGCGATTGCTAGGCAACGAGCGGTTGCCGTGGAGACGAGATTCGTCGCCGAGCGAACGCGGGTTGTGCGGTGAACAGGAAAGAACCGGAGACCGGAAGGAATCTACCTACAGACGGCGAGAATTTCCGGAATCGATTTGCAGTCTTTGGAGGAGTGCGATGACGTCAGACTGTCCAGGTGACGTAGACCGCCGCCTAGCGTGCGTCGTCCCTGGCAGAGGATACCTGTGAGGTTGAACCGGTAGGTGTACTTCTTACCTGGCACCTTCGTCAGAATCATCTTGTCGTAGTAGTATCGAAGTGCCCGTCCCATCTTGTCGTAGTTCATGTTGGCCCTCTTCTTCCTCTGGCCCCACTTCTGGGCCACCTCTTCGGGGTCCAGCATGCGAAATTCGCCCTCTTGGACCTCCCACCGAATACAGGAGGCGTTCGAATCGTCGGCCAACAGCTCGAGGAGAAACTGCCACAACTGGACGTGCGTCGAGCCTTTAAGAGCGACAGAGAGAGAGAGACATACTGTACAGTGTACATCTGTAGAGCATTCAACGTGCATATCGGACTCTACTGTTATAATAATTATTATTATAAGACATGCAATTATGCGTCGGGGCTTTATGGTCAAAATGCTCTCCATTTCGTTTAATTCTCACAATTTATGATTTCTAAAACAATTAGTTTTAGAATAAGAGTAATAATGGCATCATGATATAATGATATAATGATATCATGCTATATCACAGAAAATATCATATATAGACCTAGCCT
The DNA here is from genome assembly GCA_018105865.1 of Metaphire vulgaris. Classification (NCBI taxonomy): domain Eukaryota; kingdom Metazoa; phylum Annelida; class Clitellata; order Crassiclitellata; family Megascolecidae; genus Metaphire; species Metaphire vulgaris. The sequence goes on along the minus strand of CM030858.1, from coordinate 627,677 downwards.
ATATCACAAAAACAAAGAAAAGAATAGAAGAAAGTGTCGCATGGGTGCGAAAGCTCTGCTCTGAAGAAACAAGTAGAGAAATGTTGACTATTGAAGCTGTCCAAGTGTACCCTGAAAAATTCTGTTTGAAATGGATGTTTAAGCCACTGCTCCATGGACCGAGCACCCCTATATTTTGACGGGTGCTGCTTTAGATTGAGGATAAAGTCAGCGATTTAACTAACTGCTAAAGAAAGAGAAATTGTTCTGTTAGCGCAACAATAATTCATAGCACAACTAGAGCAACATGTCTCCCTCTCTCTCTCTCTCTCTCTCCCTCTCTCTCTCTCTCTCTCTCTCTCTCTCTCTCTCTCGTTATTAGGTTAATTCCACTTCCTGTCTCCGCGATTAGAACCAGAACAGACCACCGCATTAAATTTCGTGAAAATTCGCCAGTATAGGAAAACCAGACGAAGAACTATTACACATAAAAGAATAAAAGATAAGCTTAAATCTCTGAAGAAAACCCTAATCAAATTTCGACTTCGGTTCCCAAACCTGCGTTGACGGACCCGAAGTAGCTGAGAACATGTCGAAGCTTCGTCCCAGTCAACCGAACCCTGGAGGAAGCGGAAGAGGAAGAGGAGGAGGAGGAGGAGGAGGTATGGTGACAGGAAGGAAGAGAAGGAACACCTGAGCTGCTGATGCTGACGTTTGGCGAAGGCGCTTGTTGGCTATCTAGTATCCCTAAAGTAGGAACAAACACGAAGGAGTAAGGGTTTATGAAGGAAAAAGCGCAGACAGCCATTAATGGCTTACGTTAAAAACAAGGCGTCGACTCTAATTTTTCGAACTTGAAACTTGTTTTTCCAGAACCGCCAAAACGACTTGCGTGAGTCATGCACATCGTCTAATTGCTTTAATCGGCAACTGTGTATTGGTTGACGCCACAGCATTTACCTCCCCCTCTCCTCCTCCTTCTCCTGCTCCGGCCCTCCCTCCTCCTCCCCCTTCGACCCCTCCATGCAGCTGCGTGAAACTCAAGTGAAACTTTCCAGGCTTCGTTCAGCGAACACAGCAAACGCCCGAATCAACCGGATGTTATCATGCATAGGACCCCACAAAACAACTCTTGACACATGACCTCTGATGACCTCTCAACTGACTCATGCTGCCGCTGTTGCTGCGGCTGCAGTTGGTGCCAAGTGAGTCGCTGTTATCTTCACAAACGTCCTAACAGATTACGATTAGACGTTTCCTTTGCTTACTTACTTACTTACTTATCGGCTGGAAAAGGTCGCAAACGCTGCGCAGAATTTAATGCAAGAACACAAATCGAAAAAACTCTCTGCCTCTGTTATACTGTGTTCCTCTGTCGCTGTCTCTCTGCTTGTATGTCTGCTTTTGACTGGCTTTTTGGTTCATAGCGTCAGTCTTAACTCACGTAAACGAAAGAAAAAGCAGTTGGTTCTCCATCGCAATTAACATTTCTTTTGAATTAGTTTTAGCTGCACTGGAATATCTACTCGGAAAAATTTCAATCATTTTAATTCTCTCCGTTTTAAAAATAACAAACAATGTAGACAAACGTCTGTCTGTCCGTCTGTCTATCCGTCTGTCTGTCTATCTGGCCGTCTGTCTATCCGTCTGTCTCTGTATGTCCGTATGTATGTCTGGCCGTCTGCCTGTCTGCCTATCTGTCCGTCTGTCTGTATGGTGTCCTGACCTTCCTTTGAGTCTATGCTGGACAGGATCTTTCTAAGGAGTTCTTCGTTGTGGTCGATGTGTGGGAGCGAGTGGTTCGACGTAAGACCTTGACCTCTTCCGTAGACTCCGAGATTCGCTGCTTCCGCTTCCGGTGCGAAGATTTCCGTCTTCAGCCAACTTCCGTTTCCGCCGATTCCGACGCGAGTCATGTGCTCCACGTACGACGGCGGACTTCTCTTCGCGGGCGGCGGCGGCGGAGGGAGAATGGGGGGTTCAGACCCGACCACCCTCCGATGACCACCCCTCCACGACCCAACGCTGTCCTCCGACGGAGACGACGAGAGGCTGTGGTGGGGGGAGGCCGACGGCGGCGGCGCCGGCGGCTACCGAGGCAGGGGGGTAAGAAGACCCTGTCCAAGGAAGAGGAAGAGGAGTAGGCAGCTGGAATGACGACGACGACGACAGGTCGTAGAGACTAGAGGAGGGTGGAGGCGGCGGCGGCGGGGGCGGAGTGAAGGGGCTGTATGAGGGCGAGTAGCCCTCGTCGTAGTCCCCCCTGCCCTCCGTCGGCGGCCAGTGGGCGCCTTCGTCCGTCGTCATGTACGTGACGTCGTCTGCGAGGAACGGATCTACGACGTCACAGAGGTACTGCGTCATCACGCCCGGCGGCCACGTGACGTCAGCGGCCGCCAATGGCGACGGTTCGGTCCAGCCGAACGTCCCTCGTCTGACGTCCATCAGACGAGACAGCGATGACGTCACGCACATCGGGTCCATCTCTCTCTCTCTCTCTCTCTCTCTCTCTCTCTCTCTCTCTCTCTCTCTCTCTCTCTCTCTCAACCGATGCGATTGGAAAAACGTTTTTGAAGCGAAAAGTATTTTTCTTGCGTCTCGGTTGCTATGACAACGCTTTCTGAAAGAACAAGAAACAACAAGATTCGAAGAATAGGCGCCAACAACGAAAAACGACGTACAGGTGACGACAGGTGAC
>CM030858.1:417500-622500 GCA_018105865.1 Metaphire vulgaris | reverse complement strand
GCAACAACGGCTCATCGACCCCGACAACATTATTCGGAACAACAACAACAACAACAACAACAACAACATGTGAAACTGCCGCGACTAGAAATCCACATCTATACAGAGCGTGCATCTAAAATCAAATAAACATATGCATATAAAAGAATTCCTAAAGTATTTGTGTTGGAGAGAGAGACAAACAGATAGACACAGACAGGGAGACACAGGCAGACAGAGAGACACAGAGACAGAGAGAGAGAGAGAGAGAGAGAGAGAGAGAGAGTGTGTGTATTAGAGGTGTAGTGCTAATAATTGTTATCGGCTGCGTGGATTCTGTTGTCTCCGTTGAGTCTGAGAATGGCGTTTTAGAATCTAAATGCTGCTGCAGACGTCGTCGTCGTCGTCGTCTCAGACGATTAGCAGGGAAGTGTTTGGCGGGAGAAGAGCGTCGTCTGCAGGGGAGGATGGAGGAGGATGGGGTAGGATGGGGGAGAGGAGGGGAGGGGCGAGGGATGAGGGAGGCAGGTGGTTAGCGGCGACGAAGTCTCAAGACAGCGGAACAGAGGAGCTGAGGCGACGACGGACGACGGACGGACGACGGACGACGGACGACGGACGACGGACGACGGACGACGGACGACGGACGACCGATCGGATATTCAAGCGAAGAGATTTCATCAGACACTTCCTCATCCAACAAACTCAAGCAATTCGCTACACATGAGACAGAGAGAGAGAGAGAGAGAGAGAGAGAGACAGACAGACAGACAGACAGACAGACAGACAGAGACAGACAGACAGAGACAGAGACATATTAAGAACTTGCTTCCGTCTGATCCGATATTAGGGACTATGACGACACTTGGACAGCAAAATGAGGCGTCTCGATTAAAACAGGATCAAAAACATTGACGTCAATAATGACAATAAATACCTGACAACGCAGCCGCACACAACTACGAAAATACCTACAACAACCGGTTGGTCACAGGAACACAGGACAGGGCAAAGAGAGAGAGACAGACAGAGACAGAGAGAGATAGAAAGAGAGAGAGAGGATGGAGGATGAGAAAGAGAGCGCTGCATAAGAGGCTAATTTATAGGAATTAAGGTCGCACGAGCGCTATAGAAGTTAAGTTGATTGGAAGGGGGTGAGGGTGCAGTGGGGCGCGGTGTTGGCTTTGTTCCTTCGAGGAAGTCACCCTGAGACGCTGATCTCAAATGCCCAGTTACCCAAGAGCGACTACCTTCAAGGAGACGAAAGCAGCAGCACTTGACAGCTCGAGACGACGACGGCTGAAACAGCTTCCTTCCTATGCTCTGTACTTAGGAAAACTCTTCACAGAACGACCGATCCCTCATGATGATGACGACGACGACGACGAAGATGATGATAAGAATAATATCTATATAGCGCAATTCACGTCAAGTTTAAACGTCGTGATGTATCTGGTATAAGTAAGGCATGATTGCACGGAATTAAATTAAGGCTATATATACTGTAGAGCTGATAGCAGCAGTTACCTGGAAACAGTCTAGCTAATTAATATTTTACGGAAGCAACGCCGTGGATGCAAGCGATTGATTTTGTCTCTCGGCGGCTGCCTCCCCTTCGGTTGGCATCCAAGCACCCAATCACCCAATCGCTTAACAGGTGTCAGCGCATTCATGCGAAGGGCTTAAGAGATAATTTCAAATCTTCTGCCACCAAATACAACGACTATTTGCAGAATTAAGCTGCTAAATCCTCCATCGAAGAACAAGCAACAGATTCTCATAGTACAAGGAAAGTCTCTCCGTCCGTCTGTCCGTCTGTCTGTCTGTCTGTCTGTCGAGATGGTCCGTTCTTGTTGTCCGTCCTGTCCGTCCAGAGGAGTCTGAATTATTACACAAATTAATCATAACATTCCGTTTTGTATCTGTCTGTCTATTATCCACAAAGTGCAATTTCTGTCTGTCTGTACTAGCTCAAATTTGACTGTCTGGAGCGGCTTTGTCTAAAAATCTGGATTTCTGTCTGGGAGACTGCTGATAGAAGAGTTTGTGAACCATTGATGGAGTTCTATATATATATATATATATATATATATATATATATATATATATATAATATTTGGAGTTACCTAAAGAGAAAAGTCAACTGTCTGTTCTGTTGCTTCAGTCCTGTGTCAGCGCCTGTCTCTTTCCGTGTGTCCTTAAGTCTGTCCTTATGTCTGTTCGGAAGCCCCAGTGCCTGCTGCTGTGGGAGGGGAGGGGGCGATGTGTAAAGGGAGATCAGCTGTCATCGTCTTCCTCATTATTTGAAAACTCGAATCGATTGAAGATGATAATGAAATACTTACTTACTTACTTACTGCAAAGTCTCCAGTCCAAAGAATGCGCCGAAGAGAAACGCATCGAATCGAGAAACAACGAAAAGAAGAGGAAATTCAACGGCGTTCTAAGTTAGACTGCTTCTGACCACCTGTCTGCACCTGTCTGTCTGTTCCATCGTCTCCACCTCTGTCTGACCGATCGTCTGCTGTCTCGAGATTGAGATGTTCCTTGCCGCCGAGTTTGTTGGGTTTCTTCCATAGGAGCCGTTGAATTATTACACAAATTAATCATAATAATACGTTTAGATAAACAATTATTATCGGCAAAACAACAATTTCGACGACAAAGTGTACTTTTCAAATTTGACAGACACATTGGCTTTGGGACAGAGAGATCTGACAGACAGACAGACAGGAGACGCCGATCGAAGAGTTTGTGAACCATTGGCGCAGTTCTCTCTCTCTCTCTCTCTCTCTCTCTCTCTCTCTCTCTCTCAATAATATTTGGAGTTACCTAAAGAGAAAAGCGCATCGAAAACTTCTGTTGCTTCAGTCCGTGTGTCAGCGCCTGTCTCTTTCCGTGTGTCCGTAAGTCTGTCCTTATGTCTGTTCGAAAGCCCCAGTGCCTGCTGCTGAGGGAGAGGAAGGGGGCGATGTGTAAAGGGAGATCAGCTGTCATCGTCTTTCTCATTATTTGAAAACTCGAATCGATTGAAGATGATAATGAAATATTTACTTACTTACTGCAAAGTCTCCAGCCCATTTGCAAAGAATGCGCCGAAGAGAAACGCATCGAATCGAGAAACAACGAAAAGAAGAAGAAACTCAACGGCGTTCTAAGTTAGACTGCTTCTGACCACCTGCGTGCACCTGGCACCTGTTCCATCGTCCATCCACCTGCAGCAGAGACTGATCGCCGGCATGCTTCGATGTCGTCGATCTAGGCCGCCGAGAGTCTTTGGGTGCAGCAACAACAGAGGCCGTTGAGGGGGGGACACAGAGGAGCGCGGACGCCCCTCTGCTGCGATCATCTGCTCCGTTGTCTCGTCGGAAAAACAACGGAACCGACGACACAGACACACAACGACGGACAGACGACGACATCGACACACACACACACACACACACACCGCCCCAGACAGACAGACAGACAGACAGGTCGACGATCTTATAAACACGGATCGGACATTCTGATGCGTACGAAGTTCTTCTGTCTGTTTTGTCAAAAAGTAAAAGTAGGCGGTTAAGAAAAACATTCATGTTTGGAATTCAGTTGCAATTTCTTCTCTCTCTCTCTCTCTCTCGTTCTCTCTCTCTCTTTCTCTCTTTCTTTCTCTCTGTCTGTCTGTCTCTCTCTCTCTCTCTCTCTCTTTCTCTCTCTCTCTTTCTTTCTCTCTTTCTTTCTCTCTGTCTGTCTGTCTGTCTCTCTCTGTCTCTCTCTGTGATCTCTGTCTCTGTCTCTGTCTCTGTCCACTGTCTCTGTCTCTGCTCTGCTCTCTCTAAAATCTCTCTCTCTCTCTCCATTTGTGTGTGTGTGTTTGTGTTGTTTGGGTACGTTTGGATAGTTTCTGATTTTGAATTGCACGACAAACTTAAGAATTTGCAGCGGAAAAGAGTGACAGTCGCGAAGACAATTGAGTGACAGATGACTCTGCCAAACGACGACGATGACGCAATTACCAGGCGGAGGAGTGACTCTCAGTTTGTCAACGATCTACCACCAACGCATCGCGTCTCAGCTAGCTCCAAACGGTTTAAACACCGAACAACACATCGAACGCCTAGAACGCTGCTGCTGCTGCTGCTGCTGCTGCTGCTGCTGCTGCTGCTGCTGTCCCTGTATTGTATTTCGTCAGCAATAATTATCGTCTCTTCTGTCGTCGTCAGTTAAGAAGAGATCGCTCTTCAGCGTGACAAGGTTGGCAGACGGTCGACCTCTGCTGACCTTTCTATCTAGACGCCGGTGTCTATCTATTCTTCTATCTCTCTCTCTCTCTCTCTCTCTCTCTCTCTCTCTCTCTCTCTCTCTCTCTCTGTCTCTCTCTCTCTCTGTCTCTCTGTCTCTCTCTGTCTCTCTCTGTCTCTCTCTGTCTCTCTCTGTCTCTCTCTCTCTCTGAAGGGAAAGGTTCGTCAAACTGAGATCTTCCAGGTGTCTACTTAGAAAACAGAACTTTGTTCCGTTGGATGTTCCCACTATACCCAGGACCAGTCCATGCAGCCAACAATGGAAGCACCAACAAGGATTTCAACAGCTAACTATATACCATGGACATGAAACAATCATCTCCTATCTCCTATCTGTCTGTCTGTCTCTGTCTCTGTCTCTGTCTCTCTATCCCTCTCTATCTTTCTCTGTCTCTCTTACTCTATGTGACACATTTGCCCTGAAAACTTATATAAAGGCTATAAGTAAATAAATATTCCTAGACTCTTCTAAAGTGATAGAAACAACTCTTTCAAACAAAAAAATGCTCTATAACAAGCATAGGAATGTCATCATCTACTACATTGTTTACTACGACAACTATGCATAACTACTACTAATACTATTGTTATTACTATTATAATTAATACTACAGTAGTAACAGTACTACTACTACTACTACTACTACTACTACTACTACTACTATACTATTACTATACTACTACTACTACTACTACTACTACTACTACTACTACTACTACTACTACTACAACAACAACAACAACTACTACTACTACTACTACTACTACTACTACTACTACTACTACTACTGATTAGTAACAAATTAATAAAACATCCTATTCGTTGTTTGCCTGTCTGTCTCTTTGCCTGTCTGGTAAGTCAACTGAAACAAGCATAGACTCAGGTCTTCGTCCTTCGACCCTTCCAGCGTTTTTTTAAATGGTGATAATTAAGATCAGCGAATGAATCAGATTGAGATCGAGATCAAGTGCGTTCTCAATCACAAGGGATCATGATCACGGAGACAGCAAAACACTCGCAGGAGACAGCGTCACGGATCATTGAGTGTCACAAGTGAAGCGTGTCAATCCACGTGATAGACACCTGTGGCTCACCTTAGATCGGCCTACGAAGGCGCCTTAGAATCCACGCAGAGCAGTTCATCAATTTCTATTACGCATCAATAGTTTTTGGCTTTTATGGCGCATTAGAAGTTCGTCAACAACAGGACCAAAGACGAGAATTTCCATCACAGGCAGCTCGGCTCGAGTCCACTTCCCACTTCTTTGAGAAGCTACCAAAGGGAAGGGAAAGGCTTAAGGAGCTGACCTCCCACACAATTTTTTCATCCAAGATTACGCCCGTTAGCAGACCATAACAACAACAACAACAACAACAACAACAATAATAATAATAATAATAATAATAATAATAATAATAATAATAATAATAATAATAATAATAATAATAATAATAATAATAAGTGCCACTTGATTGAGAAGAGAGAGTGTTGCTGATGATGAGACACTGAATGCGAAAGAAGAGATGACATCTTGAAGTGCTCCAATATGACAGAGTGCATGGAGATGAAGCGAGGACTTTGTGGATTGCGTTAAACATCTGGACATCGGATGCGAATATTACGAATGCGTTGAGAATTCTCTCATCGGTCAAAGAAGCAGACCGCATCCTTCAACTCAGCAAAACGGTAAACAACGGAAGACGAAATGGACAATTCGAAGACTTCATTTCCACCGCATTTACAACAACAACAACAACAACAACAACAACAACAACAACTCACCTGCGAAAACCAACGAAAGACTTCGCCTGCAGTTCCTACCTGTGTCATTCGTTCCAACTGCTTCTGCTGTTCCTGTGGAGAAGAAGGAAACGGGGTTTCCTTCTCGTCCGGAAAATATCTTCAAAATAGTTTCCTTTGCAATTCGACGGGACTGTTTCACTCGAACGCCAAGAAGAACTCCTCCTCCTCCTCCTTCTGCTCTCCCTCTCCTCCTCCTCCTCCTCCTTCTTCTTCTGCTCTCTCTTTAGACGATTCCTCATCGAATGGCGCTGTCGTCTTCTTCCGAGTAATCGTCCTTTCACTTCGACCGACGACGACGCAGGTCTTCGAACGACGTCTGATTCCGCTGAACGACAACAGAGAGTCTAATAATCGAGCGACTCTCCCTCCCTCCCTCTCTCTCTCTCTCTCTCTCTCTCTCTGTCTCTCTCTCTCTCTCTCTCTCTCTCTCTCTCTCTCTCTCTCTCTCTCTCTCTCTCTCTCTCTCTCTCTCTCTGAAATAAAAGTAACCGCCCACTCGGCGCCGTCACAGCCACCGCCCTCCTTTCCCTCCTCCTCCTCCTCCTCCTCCTCCCCGTCCCTTCGTCTCCCGGCGGCGCTTGAGGAGGCTGCCCCGTCGCCTCCTACGCCCGCCGCCGCCGCCGCCGCCGCCGCCGCCGCCGCCGCCGCGCCGCCGCCGCCCGCCGCCGCCGCCGCCGCGCCCGGCGCTGACGACGACCCTGACGGACGACGACGACGACGACCGAAGGACATTGCGTCGCCGCCAAAAAAGATTTCTTTGAAAAGACAGATTAGATAACAACACACACACACACACACACACACTTCTAACACCCAACTACCAGTTAGTCATTCCAACGACCCACGACTAAGACAGACGGAGAAAGAGAGAGAGAGAGAGAGAGAGAGAGAGAGAGAGAGAGAGAGAGAGAGAGAGAGAGAGAGAAGAGAGAGAGTCTCAGAGAGAAGGGCAGAGATGTTTGTGAATTGATTTGAAAAGGAGACTTTGTGGTAACGCCAACATTAGATTCTATAATGACCGAAGAACAGAGCTACTCATGAGCAAAGTTAACTCAACTGCCAGTCAGTCAGTCAGTCAGTCAGTCAGTCAGCCTCTGTGTGTGTGTGCGCGCGCGTGCGTGCGTGTGTATGGGCTACATATGCACGTATGTCCAAATGTCTCAGACTGCTTTGCAAAAACAGATAGGCCTGGAAGTGACTTTTTAAAGGAAAGAAGCAATACTTATTTGGGTGAAATTTTGCGGATGAAATGACTCTATGAAGAGGGAAGAATTTCAAGCACTCTTTTATCGCAAGAGGCAGTTGACCAATCTCTTTAGCTGTGCTTATAATTAGGCCCGTTGACATTGTAATGCTCTTGTTAACATTAATTGAACAGGCGCAAGATACATTTTGAGTAGCTAGTGTATATATATATATATATATATACTATATAAGAGTAACTATTGTATAACTTTACTTTTTGAGTATCATCAGTCGTCTTCAATCAAAGTCATGCTATCCACCGTCAACTTCTTTCTCCTTTTCCTTTATTCCAATCCAGATTCAGGCTGATGCTGCTCCTCCTCACTTCCATCTTAAATGTTATACCACCATCCAATAAAGGCACAAATTTCTGTGACTTTAAGTGGTTTAGGAGGTTTCCGGGGAAATTGCCTGTGTGAAAATCATTGCATAAAATTTAAATACTGCATGGACTAACCACCTCCTCTTCTTCAGAGTTCTTCCATGCCGAGAGTTTAACCTGCCGGTCGTCTGGTCACCTGGCCACCACGGACTGCAGATTAAACACTGATCCTGGGAACACAACGGTCCTCCCCTGGATCTCTATCTGAATGATCTCTCTCTCTCTCTCTCTCTCTCTCTCTCTTGGTCTCTCTCTCCTTTATTAAGAAAATATGCTTCTTTCTTCAAGCGCTCCAGTAGAGACAGACAGACAGACAGACAGACAGACAGACAGACAGACAGACAGACAGTAGCTCCCAAAAGAGCAGGAGCATTTTCGAGATTTCAAGCACCAAATTACTAGCCTTTATTATGGTGTTTTTGTTTGATTAGACATTTTAGAGACTCGATAACGTTGTTTGTTTGTTTGTTGAGTAGACTTTTTAGGAGGAGGAGGAGGAGGAGGATTTGGAAGAGGAGCAGGAGGAGCAGAAGCAACAGGAGGAGGAGACTTGATTGGGAGGAGTTTTCCAGGAAATTTTGAAAAGGAGGAGGAGGTGGAGGAGGAGGAGGAGGTGAATGAGGCGGAGGATGAGACAATCGTAGAGGTCGGAATCGAACCCAGCAGGACGTGGACCTGAAAAGATCCGTTTTCGACCCGACCAATCGGTCTCTTATTAGCAAAAGTCATCTGTCCACTGTTGAGAGCTTCATAAAAATCTAATTTGATCAATGAACATCAGCTAAACATCGAGATCCTCCTTCATCTGAGGCGATTGTAAACTCTGGTTTTTTGATGTTGCCTATTACGGAAACTCAAAAGACGGCCGTAGATAACACAGAATTTGGCCCCTCTCCTTTGACGACGTTCGTTGATTATTATTGTACGTTTTGATTCTTAATGGGGGCTGACCCCATCGATAACCACCCATGAAATTAGTCATAACTGCATAACTAGTGTCGAAAGCTTCGTAACTCAGCAATCATTTTCCGTAACTTAGGTTGTTTTTTCTTTTGGAAACTCGTCGAGTAATCTCAGTAACTAGTTACTTTTTATCCATTAACCATTATTAACCAACCATAATGAGTTACATTTTCAACAATCAGAGCACTGTAATCAACTATCAACTCAGATACGCCTATCTATTTATCTTCGCCTTCTCGGTTTCTCTTTATATGCTTTCGCTTTATCATCCAGGCCAAGGAAGCATAAAGCAATCCAATGACCCCATTGACTGGACGAGTCAGTTTTTTTATCTCCACTTTACTCGCTTCTCAAAAATTTCAAGGGTTCTACGATTTCAAATATTTTAAACGGAAATCTGATTGAGTTGCAGGTAGTGGTCATCAAACAGGTGAGTGGTCGACCTTTTATCCGGTGGAAATCCGAATAATCAATGCTCTCCGTCAGAGCATTCCACTTCTGTCGACGACGTTTTGCTAAAAAAACACCTCGGTCGGCTGTCTAAGTAAGTAAGAGGATGGCCCTGCGCTGGTCCCTATAGGCCTATACCTTGAATTTCGCTCGTGACTGCGTCGGTGGTCAGCGGCTGTCAGGTGACCTCAGAGGGGCGAAAAAAACAGCGAATTCGTGACGAGTATAAAGACCACCAAATGCACAACAGACTGTAGGAGACTCAATTCAAAACAAGTTCATAGTTACATCATCATCATCATCATCATCATCATCATCATCATCATCATCATCATCATCATCATCATCATCATCATCGTCGTCGTCGTCATCATCGATGCTACAGGCTTCTGTCCAACGGAGCGTACAGAGTTCCCCTCCTTCCCCACCCCCGCCCGTCCCCATTAGATTTTCTGTCGAGTCGTTTGTTTTCAGTGTTTAAAACGCGATAGCTGCCTAATTGCTTGTTAGTCATGTTTATAACTCAGTGCCTCGTTCTGGGGGTGAGTAACGCAGACTTAAGTGGGGGAGAGGCTCGTTCGTTCTTGTTTAAACTGATTAGTAATACGTTGACGGTCGGAACTCAAGCGACTGCTAATGTCAGTTGGGGCGTTGTCAGGTGGTTGCTCGGTTGCCTATTGGTGGTTGGCAGTCTTAACTGACAGCCATAAGGTCTCGGGTTCAGACCTCCAGCTAGGTGCTGTTAACTCAGTGGAAAGAAAGACTCAAACCGATGTCGTGAAACGTTGAAGGCGCTAAATAGGCGACGAAAGAAAATGACAAATCCGAATCAATGGCGTGAATTTAGTTGGCCTCTGGCCACTGGGTTGTCGATTCTTAGCATGAAAAAACTTAGCATGATTTAAAGTGGCTTACAAGGCATTACTGCCTGTGTGAAAGCCACTAGGGGCACTAACGGGGCTTGAACCCGCTCCGTCAGCCTGACGCTCCAGCACGTAACCCACTCTGCCATCTTCCGCCCCCTTCGTAATTTCTCGTGTACAGACTGATCTTCTGGCTTGACCTGGCTCTAATGCTATTTGGATTCGGTGCGCCATCGGCTGATGCCCTGGGCATTATGATAGTGGCGCTATAGAAGTTGATTGATTGATTGATTGATTGATTACAGTTGGGCCTACTTGGAAGATTCTCCGATTCCTATCAAAAGGAAATAACAATTTTCCCCGAACAATTCTGATAAACGTATTTCTCAAAATAAACTGGAAATAAAGTTTAAAAGCGGGAGTTTCGCGCAGTCGAACAAAGGAATCTTTTATAAGATATGTTAAAAAAATGTTGTCTTTGAAGAAGAGCTTCGCCCTCTTACAAAAAGCAGCCAAACAACAGAACTTAAAAGAATTTGCATTATCGTCGATCATCGCTCGGCAGAGACGGAGAGGACGTTCTTCCACTCCAGGGCTGGATTCTCAACAAGCGAGACTTCACTGACCTGGCCCTCCCAAAAATACCAACGTTGGAAATTTCATGTCATGATGTCATGATGAGAGTTACATCGGCTGATGGAGAGAGGCAGAGAGAGAGAGAGAGAGAGAGAGAGAGAGAGAGAGAGATAGTGGCGCTATAGAGAGTTGATTGATTGATTGAATACAGTAGGGCCTAGAGGAAGATTCTCCGATTCCAATCAAAAGGAAATAACAATTTTCCCCGAACAATAATTCTGATAAACGTATTTCTCAAAATACAAATATTTAAATAGAGGAGATTTTAAAATCGGAGAGAGAGATCGCGCAGAGAGAGACCGAGAGAGTTAGAGAGAGAGAGAGAGAGAGAGACCGAGAGTTAGGAGAGAGAGAGAGAGAGAGAGAGACAGACAGACAGACAGACAGAAACAGAGAGACAGAGATAAAAATATGCCTGTCTTAATTTCTGGTTATTGTCCATTATGTTTGTCTTCATGACCCTGGTCTGTTTCTGTTCGGTTTCTGTAGTCAGCGAAGACGACCGTTGTAAAAGCCTCGAGTGACGTCAGATGAGCAACGGCAAATGTCGGCTCTTGGGGCGATTGTTTTTGAGGTCAATGGTCACGAGCTAGACGTCATGACGTGATTCTGATGACGACGCAACCAATGATTGTCGCCGCACTGCGTCATTTCGGCATTATGACGACCCCATTCTAGAAATGAAGAAAAAAAAAGTCATCTGTGTTATCGCTGATCTGTCCGTTGATGGTTTCATTATCAATTTTGGGGTGTCGAAATCTGCGTCCCGTTCAAAAAGTTGCGTTCATCGAATCGAATCAATTGGGTCTCATTTTTTTACCTTTGCTAAAAATATCATCGATGACCCTCGGTCTGTTTCTTGTTGTTAGTTAGCAATACAAATGTCGGATGACGGAATCCATCATGACGTGATTCTGATGACGAAATATAGATGTCGCCGGAATTATACACGTTGTCATCTGTGTTGACGGTTTCATTCTGTTTCCCTGAAACCTGCGTCCTATTCACGGGGTTGCGTCGAATCGAATCAAGCGACTATTTTATTACCTTTGGTTTACATCGATTCGCTGCTCAGAAGCAATAAGCACCACGGAATCCATATTTAACATCCATCCATCCATCCATCCATCCATCCATCCATCCATCCATCCATCCATCCATCCATCCATCCATCCATCCATCCATCCAGGACTGACCTGGATAGAATCGTCGAACCGTTTTCCACTAATAGCGGATATTCATTTGGAAGTTTTTCCAGGGTAGTGTTTAACCAGCGGCTTTGAACTTCCCTGGACGAGATTATAGATTAGAATCAGACGAAGGAGACGAGATAAGACGATTAGCGCCCATAGTCATCGCCTTATCGTTCAGCGCCAGTTAGTTAATGCGTTTTGCCCAATTACGAAACGGAACTGTCTTATGTCAAGTCGTGACCCCCTCCCTCGTTCCTCTCATTCCCCAAACGACATAATCGCCCGTCATGCTGTGTGGCCCAACAGCCAATGGAAACTAGGGAACCAGTCGGCGGAGGAGAGGGAGGAGGGGTTGATACCGGCTGAACGCTCTCCACTCAATGCGATATGAAAAGCACAACCCCGTTATAACCACCATAGGTATATTTAATCCCTCGAAACTACAGTCTACACCCCGCCTCCATCCCTCTCTCCCTCCCCACACGCTCCTCAAACACCGATTAACAGCTTTTGTCACTTAGGGGCGCAGAGAATGCGCCCCCTTCCAAGCTCAAACATTTTCCGATCATGGCGAAAAGCCGAAAATGCGCGCGAATAAATATGCGAGTTCCTTCGTTTCTCTCCTTTCAATAACTTTAAAATGGAAGGAGCGGGGTAGGGAAGAATGGGCAACGGAACGTCAAGAGCCCCCCCCAGTGAATTCCTGGATCCGCCTCTGCTGTCCTCCCCCGCGCCCTGCAACTCGATTATTGTTTTCCTCTGAAAGACTGTAAAATTTTCTTCTCGATTAGTTTATTTGTCCAGAAAGCAGCGCAGACCAGTGAATCGACCCCTCTCCTTCCCCGTCCCCCACTCGCACCCGGGTTCTCTGCGCGTCTGACGGAATCTAAGCGCTGCTCTGTTTCAGCAACAGCGCTGGCAAATCTATCGTCCAGCGATTGATTTTTACAGATAAGGAGAGATCGTTTTCCTATAAACAAAATACTCGTTCACTGAATTAATCATCGCTCCATATAATATATCTTGCAATCTGTCTGTCTGTCTGTCTGTCTGTCTCTTTCTCTCTGTCTCAGACTCTCAGTCTCAGTCTCAGTTCTGTCTGCTTAGACACCCTGTAAGCCGTGCACAGGGTGTAAGGCCAACTGAGTCCTCAGGAGCCGCAGCATAGCGTGCCCCACTCGGCATCGCTTTTAATTCCAGAGAGTCACTCGAATCGCCGAATTATCTCTCTAATTAACTAGGAATTAGGTGATTTAGCGAGCGAAAATGCCTCTTGTACACAGCCACTGACTCACTCGTTCCCTCTGTCTCTGTCTCCGTCTGCCTGTCTGTCTGTCTGCCTGTCTGTCTGTCTGTCTCTGTCTGTCTGTCTGTCTGTCACTGTTGCATGCCTGTCTGTCTGTCTGTCTGTCTGCCTAACTGCACAGGCCTAAATGCCTTGTTACGTACCAAGGCTTAAACCATGGCTTCACAGTTTTACAATCGGTCAAAGTCAACCCGCAATTTTCGAGTTCTTGGAGGGGGAGCAGAACCTTCCTCCGCACATCTCTACATTCATCCCATGCCCCTTCCTCCTGTACTCCTCCCATCCTCTTCCTTTCCCCGTCCTACCCTCTTTCAATGACGCAAACATTGCAAAAATAGCGTTTCGCTGCGTCCAGATATTTTTTCGTTCTCAGCAAAACGTTAAAAATATTTTGTTGCAATTTATTTTACTTTCTGGACGAATATAGCGCGACTTCAGTTACACTCAACCAGTGGTTCTCAACCCGTGGTCCGCGGCGGACCAAAAGTGGTCCGCGAGAGGGGATCTAGTGGTCGGCGGTGAAGTCTGAAAAACGCAAATAAAAACACATATATTTTCCATGTGAAAATTCAGAAAAATGCGACCAACAAAACAAGGTCATCAGCACAAAAAGGTTGTCGGCACATTTTGTGTGTGTATTTTGTGCATTTTCAACGTGAAAAGTCTTACAAGCAAAAACAAGAACAAAGGTCATCACCGCATTTTAGGAGTAGATCATGACTGCTCAATTTATCAGGTGCATGGTCCGCGAGAAATTTTTGAACTTAAAAGGGGTCCGCAAGGCAAAGAGGGGGTTGAAAACCATTGGACTAAACGACAACATCAATCGGCAAATACGTCCACGTACAGTATTTCGTAGAGCAAGTGAGTAAGTCAGCAAAATCTAATGTATTTATGTATTGCTTTCTAAAGTAGTACCGCTGTAGCTGCTTATTCTTAGGCGTTCTAAAATGAAAAATTTAGAATATTCGATAAAATTAGGTCAAAGAAAACTTCGATCTAAACAAACTACAGTCGCTGCCCCTCAACCGCTCCCCCTCCCCCACTCCACTCCACCCCTCTTCAGAACCACTCTTTTAGTATTGAGATCTCAGAACGCCTATAATTATAAATAGAGTAATAGACTAATTAATTCGCATAATTAATTATATTGTTAGAAGTATTCCGTAAGATTTTCTCCGTCCACATGATGTCAGGAGAGGCCTATACTGATGCCGTGGAAGTGGTTTGCTTGATTCTGCTTCAAATAATCACACAATTAGGCCTATTATTAGAAGCTCACAGAAGTAAGTCTCTCTCTCTCTGGATAATTGCGCGTTCAGTTAAACTGCAATTTATAATATTCACAATTATACAGTAATAGACGCGTCTCTTCACCGACTATATCTTGCCTATAGGCAACAATAAGTATTTTCTTAGTAGGCCTACATTTGGTCTGTTGTACTAGGGGAGGACGAGGAGGAGGAGGAGGAGGAGGAGGAAGAGGAAGAAGAAGAGGAGAAAGTGGAGTACACATCCGTTTGTATTTTTGGACATAAGAGAATAATTACATGCATAAGATCTGACTTCGGTGATTTTTCTATCGCTGTCCAAACAGTTTGCACAGCATGCATTTTAGTAGTAGTGAGTAGTAGTAGTAGTACAGATGAGTAATCTGACATCATCAGTAGTAAATCTAGTAGTGGCGTAGTCCTCTGAGTCCAGGAGCAGTCGTAGAAAAAGTTCTTCTGGTAGTAGTTTTGTTGTTTAACTTGAGCTCTAATGCCTGCTCATAGATAAATTATATCTACTAAATAGTTTAAAGTAGCCCAGTAGTAGTATTCTAGTAGTTCTAGTAGTCCGTAGTAGTCAGTAGCAGTAGTAGTAGCAGTAGTAGTAGTAGTAGTAGTAGTAGTAACCAGTAGTAGTAGACTCCTTTAGCGCCATTGTATTAGTACATCAGCATAATCATAGTCGTCGTGATCTTGTCCGTGGTGATTCGAGGTTGTAATCCAGAGGTCACTAGTGTCTAAATATATTCCATGCTGATGAATATAATTACAGCCTATAGTTGGAGATCCATGTCGGACGCATGCTCTTTCAAAAGGGCAGTGAGTGAGCAGAGCCGTGTAGCGTGAGTATTTGGGGAGGGGGAAGAAGAGTCCGTTTAGTCCCCGGACGGAGGGGGAGGATTTTGGTCTTCAGCAGTGCCACTTCATCTGTGGGTAGAAATTCTGGGGATCGGAGTGGTCCGCTCTGCGCTGCTTTTTCTGGGGCGGGGCAGTATTTAATCTAGGCCGTTTCCGGGGGAAAATTGCCCTTTCCCCCGGAAATTTCAAATTCCCCCCGGAAATGTTGGAATACTACATGGACTAACAGCGGCGCCTAGCAGAAATTCCCCGGCTTTGTCAGTTTCCCCGGCTTTTTCAGTTTTCCCCGGAGTCCAGGAGTCTAGATTAAACACTGGGCGGGGGTGGGAGTCCATTAGGGGTGGGGTCTGTCTGTCCTGACCGTCAAAGTGGTCATGATTCCCCGATCGAGGCAGATGATCCAAAGCGCTCTTTCGACAGCCAAGATGAACTTTAATTCTGTCCACTTTGACGGGTATGTTGACGTCACCTTTGCGATGACCTTTGACCGTTTCCAGGGCGGTCGTTAAGGGCCACCCTGCTTTCCGGGCCCTTCCCTGTCCTTATAGCTCCTCTCGGCCATTAGGGCGACCCCCACCCCCACCCCCACCTCAGATCCTTGCGGGTGGTCGTTCCATAATTGAGTCATAAAAATCTGTCTTCGACGGAGTGGCAAACGGCGTTCTGGACTGTATCCAGTGATGCCGTTCAATGGAAACACACGATCACCGAACTCAACTCCACTTCGAAACACTCCGCACTCCAGCATCGAGTGCACCGAATGCAACTGCACGCCCTCTAAGTCTCAATTGTGGAAAGATTGATTGTAAATTATACGCGGAGATCATCTAAAGATATCGGGAACCAAAGCGCCACCTGATGTTCGTCTGGTGCAGACGGAGTTCGACAGTTGCACTTTTTAAAGGCGCTCAAAGAAATCGAAAAATTACGTATTTCGTGAACTGAAAAAGAAGCAGTTGCGGCACTTTTTCTGCAAAAGTGCAACTCATTAGAGACCGTCTCTTCACAGACAGACGCCCGTGCATGTGTACGATGGATTTGGTTCTGCTTTGGTTATCTTACAATCTTCGATCGGTCAGTCGGCTGGAGCACAGAAGAGGCAGTTGTTTGACAACAGTCGCTAGTTTTGCGATGACTTTTCTCTTCTCCGAGAGCTCTGAATGGATTTCTCGTCTACGTGCGCCACACTAATAGACGTAGGTTATACGACGAGAGGTCAAGTCAACACAACACAGCGGCCAGAAGGACAACGACACGTACTGAACAGGACAATTACGCATACAGCGCAATCCGTTTGGCACCACAGAACAGCTTATATGAAATATGACGACCACTTTCTTTGGAAATCACTGTCACTGTCTCATTATTCAACCGAACCAGCCGCAACCACACTCTCTGAGGGGCTTATTTAACTATACGCGCCTATTATATTATATCAACTAGGCATTTATTTAACGTGTATATGCCAGCGTGGCCCGGTGACCCTGTTTATTGGATAGGAGGATCCACGATCTGCCCGCATATTGCTAGGTCGACGGGCGAAGAGAAAGCGCACCAGGAGCAGCTTCTGTGAAGACTTGAATAGATAGCCTTTGTTAACGGCCTTCTAATAATAATAATAACATCCAACATCCTCCGATTAGGCGCTCAGATATTTCGCAATCATCGACTCCCGAGAAAACACCAGCAGGAGAATAACGAAGAAAAGAAATGCAGGGGGTTTCAGAAATTAAGAGTAATTAGTGTAGACGGCATTTAGTGGAATGTAGGCTGCTCTTAAACAGTGGCGGCCAGGGGCTTCTATCCCTATTTAAGGTGGGCGCAGTGTGCGCCCGGAAAAAAAATGGGGGGGGGAATATTTTGCTTTCAACACCATTATATAAACTATTAATAAGCTAAATGATGCTACTTATCTGAACAGAACCGACACTGATATTGATTCAAAATAACACCAATCAATCGTGACGTAATCAGTGGCGTCATTTGGAGGCAGGGAGCATGGCCCCCCCAAAAATGGAAAAAATTCATTTATAATATATTAATGCGCAAAAAATTGCAAACAATTGCCAAAAATATAAAAAAATTGCAAATTTGCCAACATTGGCCATAAAATTTGCCAAAATTGACCTAAAATTTGCCAAAATTTTGCAAAAATTTACCAAAATTTTGCAAAAATTTGCACAACTGCAAGATTTGCAAAAAATTGCTAAAATTTGCAAAAATTTGCAAAAAAATTATCTCGCCCAAGAAAAGCGTGAAATGACGCTACTGGACGTAATCAATGGTACATGATAGCTATGCCTAATACAAAGGATAAAAGGCTGAAAAATAATACTAAGTCGCTCAAAATGAGCAAATTAGCAAGAGGAATTTGTAATTTGGGGGATTTTTTTTTTTTTGTGGAACTCATTAGAGCCCGGCTTCAAACACGATAGAAAGCCGCTGGTGGCGGCTGGATTTGGATTTGGTTATCTTACAAGGGCGTTGGAGTGGCAACTTCTAAGCACGGGGAGCATAGGACCCAACAGCAAGGGTGGGTCCCTGGGGCCAGGCATTCAATGGAGGAGGGAAAACGGGCTTCCCGGTCTCCCATGTGGAGCCGCCACTGCTCTTTAAGGGGTGGAAGCAATGCTTCTGGTGTATTATTCCTTTGGTAGGAAAGTCGCTCTGAAGAGGAACGAAGGAAATCATCGCTTAATTAATTATGAGGGAATGAACGGTCGACGATTTCGCGCTTCTCTCCTTTTTCTCAAAGTGAGAACTGAGAAGCGTGGTAAACGTAAACAGAATAATTATAGATTAGATTATTATTATTATAGCCTACCTGTCCTATCCTACCCTTAGAGGCTTAGATTATCCCACGTCCCCTATTCTATCTTACCCTAACACAGAAGCTATAAGCTCCTCTACTGTAGTAGTTTATGGTTTGCAAGATACCAAAGAATCAGTTAAATTCCCCTAGCTCGACGGGCACAGGAAAGGCAGAAAAGCAAGACAGAATGCGGGATGGAAGATGACGTTCTAGTAATAATATAACTGAATTCCTCCGATTAGATCAGTCTCTGAATCAGTGATGGGCAACTAACTAAAAAATACTAGTTAAACTATAACTAAATTTCAACTAAAAATAAGTAGTTAAACTTTTAGTTGGAATAACTAACTTTCTAAAATAGTTAACTAAACTAAAAAATATAGTTAAACTTTTTGCAACTAATTTTACAACTATTTTCATGTATCAAGGTGTTCAAGGTATGTGTTCCCCATGAAAACAATTCAAAACATAGACGATGCTGGCAGCATCAAGGAAAAATCGCTCAATGAACCATTGAATTAATTAATCATTGCATTTCCCGGCTTAAAAACGAGATCAAAGATCGTAAGTAAACAAAAATACACTTGTCTCTGACCAAGATCAGTGATATATGGTGTTATCGTTGTCATGAAAGAAATTACCCAGAAAGGAATAGATAAAAAGGTACCTGTGATTTCCTATTACCAACTAAAATTTTTTTAGTTAAACTATTTAGTTATTAACTAAATTTTTTTAGTTAAACTATCATTTTAACTAAACTATTTATATTTAATTAAACTATGAAGCTAACTTAAAAAAAGTAGTTAAACTTTTAGTTAGCAACTAATTAGTTTACTAGTTGCCCATCACTGCTCTGAATGGCAAAAATATAGTATTATACAAATCTACAGGCGCAGATTTGAATTAAAAGTGGGGGACCAATTCCATATACCTTTCCTTTTCTCTAGCCTAGACTCTAAAAAAGAGGGCTACTATAGAGCAAATTTTACGCCCATGTATAAATCACGGATAAAACTGATTCAGCTCAATCGGTCTCCATGCAATCGCCAGATGGCCAATTGAACAGACGCCACCTTGCGAACACCGTCGTAACGTCTACTGCAAGGCCGCAAAGCCACAGCCTTTGGCAGCATTTCATTTCTGAGCGTTTTAAATAGAAAAAGAAATGACTGCAAATGGCAAGATGTGGGCAGAGTCAAAAATTAGGAGAACCACTTGGAATGAATGATGCCAGATTCATTGCATCTTTAGCAGCAAAAATACAAGTCCTGATGTCTTTGAAAAAGGATTAAAACTGTTCTTAACATCAAAAACCAAAAGAAGCAGAATTAATATTATTGACAGGATCATCTGAACTCAAATTTTCAACAATGTTTACTTTACTTCAAAACATATTTAAACAATTGATAATAACAGAATGCAACCAAACTGCATGAATTTAGCGATTATTTTGGCAGGTCATGGTTCAAATAAGTAGCACTGATGATATGCAAAGAAAGCAGCCATATTGCATAGATTTCAACCCACAACCCAAAACTCAACTGACTTCTTTTAAATAATCCAACAGCATTATCAGGAGCAATGCTGAGGCGAGTCAATGCCATGAATAAACATCAGCTCCAATTAAGAAAGAAATCTAATTTTATTCGGGAACAGTTTTTCCGATCCATTCGAGATATGGCGGATTTCCGTTTTCAATCTAAAGCAAATGAAAACACAGACAGACATTAATTATTCCAGTGAGACTTTAAAACAGCAAAAGGTAAATTGAAGATTGAAAGGCAATCAGCCATCATAGCACCCTCCCCCCCACCACTCATTAGCACACTTTAAATGCCCAGTCAAATAACTAGGTTCATTTCATGTTCACTCTCTTAAATTAAGCACCCATATACCTGCTCAGTACAGATGATTTCACCACCAGGCCAGAGCCTATGCACTTGAGTGCATGCATTTGACAGCAGAGGAGGAAATTTGAACCGTGGTCTTAAGAGAAGTAATCGCAAAAGAGATGATATGATGCAGGTCGAGTTAATTAACCTTAACCAGCAGATAGTCACAGTTGCACTGGATTAGAGAAAAGTTACCGTAAATTCATCAAATGACAAATTAAAACTATTGGCAACAAGTAATCAAATATTTTATTTGTTTTTCACAGAAGTTTGAACACTAATAATTAAGCAACATCTAAATTAAGGAATAGGAAACAACAGAACCGAATAATGAGGCGTTTAGGAGGAAGACTTGTTGTTTCTGAAATTGTTGTCAAAACTAGAAACCATTTTCTAATGGAAAATATTTCTCTTTAACAGCCATTCATTCCAAATATTACTGTTGCTGAAGAATAGACTAAAGGCCTCTAAAAGAATAACAGGTCAAAATTAATATTAAAAAAATAGATTTTATTGTAGGTTAACAAATGAGCAACTTACAGGGCTACTGATGACTTCCGCTACTTCATACGGATGATGAAAAAAACAGATCTCTCAAATCAGAAAAAAGTCAGATTAGATCTCAAATCAAGAAATCAAGTTAAGTCAATCAACAATCAATCAGATCAATCAATCAATTTAATCAATCAATAATCAAGAACCAATCTGTTGAGGCTCAATCAATCAATCAATCAATTAATCAATCAATCAATCAATCAATCAATCAATCAATCAATCAATCAATCAATCAATCAATCAATCAGTCAATCAGTCAGTCAGTCAGTCAGTCAACTTCTATAGCGCCACTATCATAATGAAGCTGTAAAGGTCAGTCAGATTTGTGGGGGAGTAATCTAAGGAGGATAGGCTAAGCTAAATATGTACATTTTAGGACGGATCTAAAAGAAGATGATAAAATCCTAGAGATCATGCAAGATAATTAACTGATTCATGAGACCAGTGCAATAAAAGAAAAACCATGCAATACTTGGTAAATAAATAGTCTAAAGCTGAAAGTTTAAAATATTTTCTGACCGAACAAACTTTGCAACATCAGAAACTTTTGCAGTTCGAGTCTTGATCATAAGCAGCAGCTCACCATCTTCTTCAATTTTCCCCTGCCATTCGTAACTGCAATGGCACAGTTAAACAGTTGGCAAAGAAGACGATTAAGATAAAGAATTTCCAGCCAGGCTCATGGAAATTGCATCGATTGGATAGAGACACAAGGCCACAGTTAAAATTATGAGAAAAT
Source organism: Metaphire vulgaris (assembly GCA_018105865.1). NCBI lineage: Eukaryota > Metazoa > Annelida > Clitellata > Crassiclitellata > Megascolecidae > Metaphire > Metaphire vulgaris. The sequence goes on along the minus strand of CM030858.1, from coordinate 601,268 downwards.
TCAAAAAATAATTTCTTATTTCAAAGCAGCAGTCTCATTTGCCCTTTTCCCCACAACAGTATTCACTCAATTTTCCCCTAAACCAAAATTGTCCAGTTCACCCACTGAGAATTTCATACTAATAAATTCTCCACATAGGACTCAAATCCAAACCAAACACATTTGCATCAAATGGTCATTGCTGTCATTTCGTTTACTAAAAATTATCACTAAAATCAGAGAAAAGCTTGAAAATATTTTCCAATTGTTAATTTTTAAATATTTTTAGCTGTCAAAAATTCAATGAATTTGTTTTGTCTAGGTTGGTTTTCATTAGAATTATATATTGATTGAATAGTCTACAAATTATTATAGAATTATTATAAAATTATTATAGCATTATTATTATAGAATTATATATTAATTGCATATTATACAAAATGACATATTAAAAACATAGACTGAATTAGAACAAAGAACATCGTAAAATGAAAAATGAGGGAAAACAGATCAAAGAAGGTCAGAACAGAAGATCAGATCAAAAGAAGACTTCAACATACACTGATTTGATTCCAGGGATGACGTTAACACAAGCGGCCAGCTTGTTTTCAACCAGACCTCTACAAAAACATCAACATACAACAAGTTTTTCACACTAAAATTAAATGTGATGGTTAAAATTATGTAAAAACAAACATGTGTTTAACTTTTCTGACGTACTGGTAACTGGAAGCAAATCTACATTTGAAGGAAACTTCAGTGAAGTGACTTTGAAGAAAAATCACATTTTATTTTCCTCTTTGCTCAAATGAAACTGGTTAATTTCTATGGACAAATTATTTCCTGAATTATTTAATAGAAATGTCCACCGATAAATGTTTAAAAATCAAAAACTTTTCCTAAATAACCTCAGATGGAGTCAATTACCGTGATAGTTTTGCAGCTACCTCCTCGTTTGGTACGGTAACGAAAGCCATTGAGAAAGTTCCGGCTGTGTATTGACTGGCCATCGCACCTATATGTCGTCGAAGAACATGAAACACGCCAGACATAAAGTAGACACTGAATATCAGGATCTGAAATACGAAACAACAACAACAATCAACCGATTATCCAATTATGTAGATTTCTCAAATTAAAGTCAATTTTTTATTATGAATAGTTTTATCTGTTAAAAAGGGTTCACTTGTGAAACAAGAAAATGTAAACTTATAAATTACAAGAGCTCATTTCTTGTTCTTTATCTGCTTAATTAGCGCTCTGCTCCTGAGGAAAATGTGAAAAGGAAATGTCCAGAGACTATGAGAAATGCATGTGTTAGATTCAATCTGGTAATCTGGTTTCAGGCCAGAAATGGTTCTGCAGAATGCAGGCACTGGGCCAATGCAGGCAACCAGTCATCAGAGCACCACTCCACTGTTTCTTATGAGAGGCATCATCATCACCTGAAGTCATTGACTGCAATAGAGGTGGATATTCATTGTATCCAAATATAATATCCAAACAATGTTCTAATAAGATCTTCACAGAAAAATACCCATCAGTCGTCTATGATCAGAAACAAAAAAGTCATCCAAAAAGTTCCCTGTAAAATTGCCCATTTGAAGCACTAAAACATAATCCAAGAAACTTCAACAACTGGTAACAGTCATAAAATGTCATCTCTATTTTACATGAAATAGCAATTCTCACACAGGGCAGACCCTACTGAACCACTTTAAACCTTATTATTATTATTATTATTATTATTATTATTATTATTATTATTATTATTATTATTACTACTACTACTACTACTACTACTACTATAAATCACATCATAATACTACCTATGCTATATAGTAACTTACAAGGCATCATAAGCTAAAATCAAGTAAATGCAGTTAGATAAAATTAAAAATGCATAATTTAATTATATTAAGCAAATTAAGCTGAAAAAAGGGTAGAAAATCTAAATTTTATGATTAATTAAACGTTATTAAACACAGCTGAACAGAGAGTTAACTTGTGAGTGAAATTCCTTGAATTGTGCAAAAAATTACACGATCTCAAAACTGTTAAAAAGTGCAGAAATGTTAGGCATTTAAGTATACATAACAGAAGCTCTGATCATAAGGTCAGCATAAGGTGGGTTGAATGGCTACCTACAGACAAACTGCTCAACTCAGACAAAAACCCGTTTCCAACGGACAGCTACACGTATGCAACTACACACGATCAACAGCAGCTCTAGCAAAGCAGATTGAACCAAAAGACAATGATTGTCTACTTGGAGTATTACTCAGAGTATCACTTTCTCTGACAAAGATAAAGAAGAAACGTCTGTATTCGCTCCAGTCGTCCAAGATTGCAACTCAACTTGTCCATTGTGCTATTTATTGGTTGATGCCTTCCTTGTCCATCGTACAATTGGCTGATGGCCTATGTATTATTGCAATTGACTGATTAATTACTTGTCATCTATGAATTTTAAACTGTTGACTTTAATGGAATCTATTATGACTTTGAACAATTCGACAAAACAAGAATAAAAACTGACTAGAGATATCAAAATTAATCAAATTTTAGCCACAGATATTAATATAAATGCAAAAATCCCAGCAACTGACGTACCAAACCAGTTGCAAGCCAATAAAATTTGGACATCCCACGAACTCTTGACTACCAAACCATCAGCATCAAGATTTACTCAACCGCACAAGAGTCCACGCAGAAATTACTATAAAGGCAAGCATAATAATGAAGAGATAAGCATAACAATCAAATGAACGGTCAATAGAATCACAACAGTAACTGCAACAAACCACTATTATTGGATATCCTAGTTCTTGAAATGTCATATGAAAATCAATTTAAAGTTTTCATAGATTGGAAAATAGGACTGACTTTTAAGACATGACAGTCGGGGATTACGATTCAAATCCAGAGCGACCATTGACTGATGCTAAGTGTATTACTGAAATGTCGCTATAGAAGTTCACTATGGGGCAGTCCATTAATTACGTCAACAATTTAGAGGGGTTTGAAAAAAATTGACAGTTGTTGAAGGGGGGGTCAAGAGAAGTTGACGTCAACAATTTCACTTTTTACAAATAATCAAAAAATGGAAAATTTCATGGAATACTACTTATTACAATGGAAAAAACTTGGTAAAAAAGGTAATCACCACCACATTTTGACATTCAATGAGCAAAAAAAGGAAAAATGGTCATCACCGCAAAAATTATAACCTTGTTATTGGGACCTGTCATTGATCTTGGGGGAGGGGTCAAAAGTTTGACATAGTTATAGGGGTAACTGAAAGTTGACAGTTGTTGACAAGGGGAAGGGGTCAAAATTGATCGAAAATTGACATAATTAAAGGGCAGCCCCTAATGAAATAAAATGGTACATTTGGAGAAGCCGGTGACTACAATATAATCAATAATTATCTCACATAGTAATATATATGGCATAGAGTGGTTCAGTAGGGTCTGCCCTATGTGAGGACAAATTTTCTTTAAAAATTTTTATGGATGAACTTCAATTACGAACACAAAATTTCTTTTATTTTGATCGGAGTATTGACTCTTTATCGCCTACATAGAGATACAGATACTAAGAAGAGTGTATTGTAAGATTCTATGCCTGAGATAAGTTTACTTTTAAGACTTAAACTCTTAACAAAAGTTATAGAACTCATCAGAAATGTTCTAAAAAATTAAAATGCTGATACGCATCTTTTCACATCTTCTGATCGTAGTCATGTTTTGTCTCCTTAATATTCTTGTTTATACAGACTCTACTACTCAAAAGCAGGTTGCTACTGATTAAGCATCAATTGGACTCTTTTAATGGTTTAAAAATATTTATCTTTTCGTCTTAATTCAATAATTTTCAACAGACTCTAGCTAGTGCGAAATTTGAATTCTACCAGTATTCAGGGCGTTATAAGCTTTTATTTGAAGTTGTGCGTGCCATTGGGAGACTGCTTGTGTGAAATATAGCGCTATATAATTATGCTTCCATAGCTTCTCGTTACACTGGACGTCGGCTTTGGCGTTGTTGACTTGCTGTGGTTGTTGAGCTTTGGGAGCGGATTGAACGATGTCCGGATTAGAGGAACTCGGCATTCCTGGTCCGTCTCAGGTGAGAGAGGTTCTGACCAACTGCACCGACGACACCTTCGCTGCGATCGAAGAATTCCAGGTGAGAAAATAACCCGTTTGGTCCGTCTAATAACCGCAAGCATCTAGACTTAAGACGATAGGTAGAAAGCTATTCTAGTTACATATACTCAACAACACTGGTGCATGTTTGCGTGAGCGTGCGTGCACGCGTGTGCACTGTCCGTTGTCTTGCAGATGATTTGAGAGATTTTTATTTTTTATTTTTTTAAATACAAGTACAAAACCTGTTGTCCGATATTGATGGATTTGAATATGTGCTGTATTAAGCCAATGTAAATTATGTAGAAGACCGTGATTAAAACATTTGTAACAAATAGTGACCCTGCTAAGAGCTGTTTGATGGTTCTTTCCCGTTATCCGTGCCCCAGTAGGGGCTGTCCATTAATTATGTAAACAATTTTTGGGCAATTTTTGACCCCCTCCCCTTGTCAACAACTGTCAACTTTCAGTTACCCCTCATAATTACGTCAAAAACTTTTGACCCCCCCTCAGATCAATGACAGGTCCCAATAACAAGGTTAATATTTTTTGCGATGATGACCATTTTCCCCTTTTTTGCTTGTCGAGTGTCAAAATGTGATGGTTATGACCATTTTTCCATGCTTTTTTCAATTATAATAAGTAGTATTCCATGAAATTTCCTAGTTTTTGATTATTTGTAAAAGTGAAATTGTTGACGTCAACTTCTCTTGACCCCATCCTCCTGTCAACAACTGTCAAACTTTTTCAAACCCCCTCTCCCCCTAAATTGTTGACGTAATTAATGGACAGCCTTAGAGGGATGGTGTAGTTGGCAGTTAGGATTAGGGTTATGGTTAGGGTTAGGTTAGGGTCAGTGTTAGGGTTAGGTTTAGGGTTAGGGTCAGGTTCCCGACTGAAAAGCCATTACACTTCACTGGGTTCCGGATAACAGGAAAGTGCCCTTTATTTACATAGCATGCAACTAGTGGAGCTTTCAACTAGGCAAACAATCTTTGGAAGTAGTGAAATTCAAAATATATTTTATGTTTTTTCGTTTTGCTCGATTAGCAAGTGATAACTTATGATTTCAGCTTCATAATGGAATCTTGCTTCCATCCCTTAGACCGGCTCTTCCACTTCTAGATCTTCATGGTGTCCTTCGCCTTGACTTTCACCAATCAGTTCTCGAGGAACTGAAAGAGAAGATGTTGCAGCGCATTCGGGAGATCGCCAGCGGCAATGACAAAAACAAATACAAGCTGTTGAATGAACTGCTAGTCAAGTGCTTTCCAGTGATCAAGGTGAAGCCACTGCGACCGGTTGTGATGTGCCTGATGCAGCATCTGCCAAAGATGAAGTTCGAATACCTCAATGTTATCGTCAGCAACCGTGAGCTATATAAAGAGGCAGCAGTTGAAATACGGCAGCAGATATGGCAGGACAACCAGGCGCTGTTTGGCGATGAAGTGTCGCCACTGCTCAGCAAGTACGTGGCCGATGGAGTTATTGCTTTCGCTGTACAACAGTACTGATTGATTTTATAGAACTTGGATTCAGATCTGACTTTAGGTTCTGAGGAATGATGACTAATAGCATATGGTTTCACAAAACTCCTTCAGTCAGTCTCGAGGTTAAAGGTGATGGTGTGCTATAAACTGGACCCTATAATAATGACTTACCTTGGCACCTGTCAGATTAAATTATGCACCTGTGACAGATGACTCTGAACCAATTGTCTGTGCTGAAGACACAGGTATTCTATCTCATGAGGCTCATCTAGTTGTGACAGAAATTTTTAGATGGTTACTTACGTATGATTTAATCATTATCATCAGCTTTTTCCTCCAGTTGATGGTAAATTTCTGCCTTTAATTCCAGTAGCAATTTCTTTTCTTGGATTTAAAATCTTGGCATAACTTTTAGAAAGTAATTCCAAATGCAGAGCAACACGTTAACAGATGATGTCACGCATTTTAAGTTGATGAGCATTCAATTGATGCTTAATTGTGTTTAAACTTTCGATTTGATAATCGTATCTCTGTGGTACGTCCGTTGCTTGTGGTTGACTTGCGTCATTTCGTCTGTTCCTTTCAGGTACATTGAGCTGAAGGAGTCTGCTCTGTTCAGTCTTGAGACGCAGTCTCCCGTCTTCTTCCTTTGCAGTCCAAAGAACCGACGACAGGAAGGAGTCGTCCAGGAGTTGGCGAAAATGGTCGGCAAGAACGTGCGGCTGTACGACATGGTGCTGCAGTTCCTGCGCACGCTGTTCCTGCGCACGCGCAACATTCACTATTGTACGCTGCGCGCAGAGTTGTTGATGGTGCTCCATGACAACGACGTTCAGGACGTCATTTCGATGGATCCCTGTCATAAGTTCACCTGGTGTCTGGATGCCTGCATTCGCGAGAAATTCGTCGACCTGAAAAGGGCGAAAGAGCTGCATGCGTTCCTCGATACGATGCGATGGAGTCAGGAACAGGTCATCGGGTGAGTCGGCTGAGACTGCCTTGTATGTGTGCCTATATTTTGCAGTGTTAGATGTGAAGTATCATAGATATCAATACTGATACCTACATGAAATGTATCAAAGATACTGATACCATTTGCAAGATACTTGTTCCTAAATGTATCTAGATACCAATACTTTTACATAAGCTTTCCTAGATACAAGATGCAAGATACATATCTTTGATTCTTGTAATACTTGTATTTTTGATACTGCCAAACAGTGATATTTAAGAGTAGTTGTGCTGAGGGCATATGTGGCAGGATGAAGGTACAGTTAAACTCAGCTGATGCTGGTTTATTTGAAGTTGACATTAACTGGAGTTGAATGTATGACAGTAATAGTGAGTAAAGATAAGAAATGCAATGACATTACAAGGAGTTAACTAAGAAGATGCAACTGTACACCGACATACGGAATATATGTTGGTATTTCAATAAAGTGCAACATGTTTTAGTTTCCATTTAGATGTTCTTCAAGACTCTTATATTTGTATTGGAAAAATGCAAAGTAAGTATGAATGTAAAAGGATTAAATGCAATTCTAGTGAGAACCTGCTTCTGATGTGCTTGAGCTTTTTCTTAAGATTTTGTGGCGTTTGTTTTGTGACGACGTATGAATATTCAGTGAGTAACAACGGCCATCGTCTGTGATTTCAGCGATCTGTCGATGATCCTCTGCGATCCGCAGTCAGTTCAGACAATCGCAATGTCTCTGATCAAATCGCTTCAGAACTGCATCGCCACGGAATCTCTGCCGAGGGTAATCGTCACTCGGCGTGTGATTTGTTTGGCACATTTTGTTGTCTGTCTGTGGAAATGTGAGTCTGTGTCTTATGGACAGACAGCAGCTCAGTGCCTTGGTGCAAAGAGTGAATGGCTTCGAGGGAGTAACATGGCTGAGGGTGTGAGGCTGAGCACTTGGATGACCTCCCATCTGACTGTACGATGTGAATTCATTCGTACAGAGACTGTAGAGTCGGTGAATGAAAAGCCTAAAAGTGTCTGTCACTTGTGCAGTTTTCTTTGAGGTCTTCTTGAATGTTGACTATTTGCCTTATGATGGTGTTTCTGCTTATCCATTCATTTGACATTCTATTATGAACAGTGAGTGTGAGTGTATCTAGTCAACACTTTCCCTTGTCCTAACTTGATGGATAAGTTTCTGAGAGGTTGCTTCAGATCTAAGTAAACTATAAGTGTGCTGCATAATTTGGTGAAAATTCTCTGATCTTTGTGAGGAGAGATGTTGCATTGTTAATTGATTTCTTGATGAGTTTCTGTTTTGTTTCAGATGAAAGAGGAAACGTTGTTGCTGCTTCGGATGCTGTCGATGGGCTTGACCGCTTGGCAGATGATTGACAGCCAAGTGTTTAAGGAGCCTCGTCTGGTCAGTAGATGAACTCTACCCCCCCCTTCCCCCGGTGATTGACAGTTTCTGCACCATCGTCCAATACAGTTGATATTGCATTCTGGGATGGTTCATTGCGTGTAATTTAAATAGTTACAGGAGTTGAATCTAGACCAAAATTATATCTTAGTTTGGCTGTTCATTTCCAAATAATAATAATATAATAATAATAATAATAATAATAATAATAATAATAATAATAATAATAATAATGAACTGATTAGGGTGGCATATTGTACAAATACTGCTAGGACACCTAACAATTGAAACTACAGCTATTCTTTGGAATGCATTACCCGGCCATGTGGCCAGAGAGTCCAATCTTGAATCGTTCGCAAGGAAACTTAAAACTCATTTCTTCGAGACATCGTATTAGTGTAAAGCGCTCTAGCCTTTGACTTTTCGTTCATGTTTTTGCGCTATATAAATCGACTTTCTAACCTAACCTAACCTACAGCATATCTGACAACGATCAATATTCTGGTTAACTACGGACAAACAGAGCAGTTTTCAGTTCTCGTTTAAATGCTTTCAATGCCTTTGCCATAGTTAAGACATTGTTGAATTGTATTAACAAGTGTCATGGATTAAGTTGACTTTCTGATGGCTGTTGGGTTGTGCTTTGCCTGTTCAATAGTTGAGTTTTACTGTAGAAATTGATGTTAATTAATGGCAGGATACGAGTCATGTCATACGATTTCTTCCGGGTGTTGTTGGCTTAATGGTGGACGATCAATTGGCTGCACTTATGCCTAAAAACATCGAAGTGAGTTCTTGCGATTCACTCCCAATGCTTTGCTATTTCAACCATACGAGCCTCGATTTTCTGTTATACAGTATTAGAACGATGGACTGAGCTTATGTCATTTATTAACAGTTGCCAAGGCTGATGCCGTACTTATCATTTGTGATTCTGAAGAATTCACAATGCTTTTTTTCCACCCTTACTCTGCTTACCTATGTTACTTTTCAGCTGGATCCAGTTCCTGAGTTCATCTTAGCAGCATGCAAAGACAACAATGTGTTGACGACAATATTAGTTCACTATACGTTGACCGTTGCAAAGCAAGGGTCCGTTGGCAGCGTCGTCAGAATCCTTCCGATCCTCGCTAAATGCGAACCTGACACTGTCTATAGTGACATGTCGCTGCACGAACTTGTGTCTTATCTTGCTGCCATGGGTGACAGCTTTGCAAATCTTGACTTTTGTGAAATAGTTTTCGACAAATTCTTCCTTGTAAGTGAACATTTAATTTTGGTCCAGTTTTCTCTAACTCGAGTCTTCTGAGTTTCGACTGATAGTTATGGCTTGTGATATCAAAGTTGGCTTTAGATTTTTGCACATCTTTTCCTGTTTGTTTCAAAGATGTTTGCAAGACTTTTTTTTATAAATATCTAAGTCATGAACTCATTTGAGCATCATTCTCTCATTCCTGTTTTTGTTCACAATTGATGCAAGTATTTGCGTTTGATAATTTTAGCCGTTTCTTTCGCGAGAGAACGTTGTGCGTCACCTGCTTCGTCTTGTTTGGTGGATTCACCCAAAGGTCATCGGGTCAACCGTCAGCCGAATAATGAAGTCAGCGTTGTCTCATATCCCGGTAGGAATGCACGGTTGGCAAGAACTTCAGCGACTCGGTCTCGTGTCGTTGTTTAATGATTTCACTTCTTTGATCGTTGTTAGCATACTTTGAGTCGTTAGCTGTTTGACATTTCTGTTTTTCTTCTGTGGCTTTTTTTAGAGCAGCGGACCTCTGAACAAGACTTACCAATTGGTTCAAGACAAAGTCAACTCCTACCAACCAAGTCCTGTCCAGGTCACAGAAAAGGTCGAATCTCCCCTTCTACCTGTGGTGTCAACGCCGATTTAGAAGAGTTTCTCACCTGTGTGAGCGTCTGTTTGTTGAGACTGGTGCAGAGCACAAGATAATTCTACGATGTTTTGATGACTTTGCACAAACTGTGAACACGCTCAGGTGTTCGATAGCGTAGACGTCATTTGCTGTGAGGCTTAGTCTTCTTCGTGATCAAACTGTTACTTTCTCTTGCAGGATGTGGTTTTTTGTGGTGATTTGTCAGTTGCTAATTTTATTGAAACTAATGAAACGTGATTGTTGTCACTCTGCTCATTCGTCCAACTGTGACATTAGGGATGTCGTGTATTTGTGTTTCTCGGCATTATTACGGTTGTTTAAGAGTGATTAATGGTTGATTTACTCTTAGAAATTAGAAAAGATGGCTGAGCTTAAATTCTGTGCAGTTAACTCTGCGTGCAAATTTATCAACATACATGAATGCCGTTTGTATTATTTGAACGTCTGAAGTTTGTTGCGCGTCTTTGTTAATTGCATAAAAACTGAACTGATGTTTAATAAAAAGGTTCATCTGTAGGCTGAGTGCCCGTAGGGGCCGGTGCTGATCCCCGGACCCCGGTTTCTTGGCCTTCAGCCCATAGGTGGCTAAGCCATAATCCATTCATTGGCGGGTAACGATGGCTAACGATTCCACCAAATCTATGGTTACCTTTGCAACCACTGCAATTGAGTGAAGTCGACCCCATGGCTCCTGCGAGTCTCAAACTCGCTTCCATCGGCTCTACAGTCCAATGATGTTACCAATCGTCTTCTACTCTTCTTTATAAGAATATTTATGTTAATTGATACACGTATCAAATTATATCCAGATATTCTGGTGCTTAGTCCTCTCTGAGAGCTCTGATTGTGATGTATATAGTATATCCATTTGGTATATGTGTCATAGTTGCTTTCTGTCAGCTCATTATAGCAGCAATAGCTAGACATGAAACTTCTCCGTTTATCTTTTTCCGTTATTAGCTCTTTCCATCAAGTCTTATTTGATGTTATAATAATGATTTAAAGTGATTTAGGAGGCTAAGTAAGCCTGTGTGAAAACCACGTTTCCTGGACCTTCTTCCGCTGTTGCCTTCTTTGTATTTATAGAGTACTTTATATGGGAGTCTGTTGTCTTTCTGAAAGATAATTATGCACTAATTCAATTCTAGGACAGTATAATTGAATTTTAAATCAGATGACCTTGAAATCAGTAATTGATGTTAAAAATTTCAAGATGGGTAAAGACAGGTGGTGGCTTTTAAAACAATATGCCTATATGTTTTTCGCTAGGTGGCGCCGCTTGTGGCTGCCGAAGTATTTTGATCCTGCGGTTTAAGTGTGTTTTTGTTGGACTATTTTCACGTTTGGCTTCTCATTATGTGCTAAAATTCGTATTATTTGTCAGTTCATCTGGATATTGTACTAGTTGACTAATTATTTGAGCGACTTCGGCGTAATTAGGAGGAAACGGAGCTGTCTTGAACAAACACCGTTAACATTTTGAAAATTGCCGTTAATCAACATGGCTGCCGTTTGAATATATTTCTATCGCAACGTTTCTTAATTGGATTTCTGAGTTGGAGCGTTTGACTTTAGCCATGCTCAACTATTCGTCCATCGACATCAAGTTGCTGAATTGCTCTCCCGGTGATCGACCCCCTCTATGCGTCGTCGACTGTCTGATCGAACTAGGCATATTCAGAGTTCATGGGAATCCGCGCCGGGCTCGTCGTCATCGCGGTAGGAGGGCAGGTCGAAGACGCCTCCGACCGACTCTGGAACAGGCGGCTAACGGAGCATTTATCTACACTGCCTACTCGGATCGGAGGCCACCTATACGAACGGCACCTAGGCAGCCGTCAGTTCTTTCCGTTCGAACTCTTCGACACACGTTGCAGAGTCCCCCGTCTTCAGTAGGATGCATTCCCTTGTCCCAAATTCGTTACTCTGGTGAGCAGCTACGTGATTTGCGTTTAACGAATCCGGTCATTTCACAATCCGTTCGTAAGACACTGTTCAAACTTCACATTTGGCGACCACATCGCCTTGAGTTGTCCGTGTCGTGCCTAGATGAGTCTCAGGCCACTCGTGGAGTGCGTGTGAAAAACTGTTTCCGACTGGGAACGTGGAATGTACGTTCTATAAGGAGCAAGTATACGGCGGTCATGAATGAAATTGTCTCCAAAGAACTTGACGTCCTTATCGTCACCGAATCATGGCATGAACGGTCATCCGATGTTGCAGTTTGTAATGCTGCGCCACCAGGCTACACTTTTCAAAGCCAAGCACGATCTGCTTCTCGAGGCACAATTGGTCAAAACTGTGACTCAAGAGGGGGTGGTATCGTAGTATACCATCGTGCTGCTTATAAAGCAAAACAAGTCGACATCAATGTTACCACGACTACCTTTGAGTCAATGTGCCTGACATTTTCTCGCCAGATGGCCCTTGCACTGTCCTTTCCATCTATCGCCAGGTTCACAACCTGTTACAAGTGAATTTTTCAGTGAACTGGAGCAGTGTCTGGAGCAATTAGCCATATTCAATTCGCATGTGATAGTGGCTGGAGATTTTAATATTCATGTGGAAAGACCTTCTTTGCCGGATGTTAAAACTCTTAGTGCTATCCTTCATCAATTTGGGCTCGTACAACTGGTCAATGAGTCAACTCACATCAATGGAGGATGTTTGGATCTTATTATCACTCGTGAGGATGTTCCTGCATCTGATATTCAAATATGCACGCCTGCAATATCAGATCATGGCCTTGTCTCGGCATCCTTTCCGCTTCCTTCCAGTAAGCCTGTCTACATCCTCAGGAATGTGCGTAACTGGAAAAAGTTCGACGGTGAAGCATTTTGCCAAGGCCTTCAATCAAGCCCTTTGTGCCAAAACCTAGAAGACCTTGCCTCTGCTTCTGTGAGTACGCTGTTTGAACTATACGATTCAACAACAAGACGGTTACTTGATGATCTCCTTCCAGTACGCAAGGTTAAGATTCGTCATAAACCTCTGTCACCATGGTTTGACGAGAATGCAGAACATTTCGACGTCGTGTTAGGAAGTGTGAGCGAAATTCAGACGAACAAAGAACCCGGATGACCGTCGTGAGACTGTACTTATGATCAGGACATGCATAAGTTTTTTTCGTGACAAAGAAAGAAACTACTGGGAGTGTCAAATTTCACGTAATGCTCACTCCTCTCAGACTCTGAAAACATTCAATGATATTCTCGGTCGTACAAAGCCTTGAATTCACAACTGAATGCGGATTTATCGTTTACTGCAAATCAGTTCGTGGATTATTTGATATCTAAAGTTCGTCGTGTGAGGGATGCTACAGCTGGGTCAGCCGCCAGAGTTTACAACCACAGATGTTTGTCTACAGGACTTTGACGAGTTACGTTGGATGTTCTTCGACGCGTCATCCTCTCTATGCCTACGAAAACCTGTGAACTCGATCCGATTCCGACTTTTATTGTGCATGACTATATTGACTGTTTCTTGCCTTTTTAACGTTACTCTGCAATAGGTCTCTTAAAGAAGGCTGCCTACCTGCATCGCAGAAACTGGCAATAGTTAAGCCTAGGCTTAAGCAAACTGGCCTTGATGAGTCTGAAATGTCAAGTTATCGCCTATCTCAAACCTCAGTTTCTTATCTAAGGTCCTTGAGAAGGTTGTCACTCTTCAGCTGCTTCCATATCTTGAGGCTAATGATTTGCTGCCGAAATACCAGTCTGGTTTCCGTGCTTCACACTCCACTGAAACGCTTCTCTTGCATCTTCTCTCAGATCTCTATAGGGCCATCGATCGGTCAGAAGTCACTCTTCTTGCCCTATTTGATGTCAGTGCTGCTTTCGACACTGTTGACCATGATATTCTTCTACAGCGCCTCTCTGTCTCATTTGGTGTCTCTGGTCTTCCTCTGGCCTGGTTAAAATCCTATCTCTCTGAACGCCGCATGATTGCATCACTTGGTTCTTCCTACTCCCGTGAAGTGCCAGTCACTTGTGGAGTCCTCAGGTTCGGTTCTTGGGCCGCTTCTGTATATACTTTATACTGCTGATGTTGCACGCTTGTTTGCACCATATAATTTTAAAAAACATATGTACGCTGATGATATTCAGGCCTATTCACATTCCAGCCCCACTAATGCGCTGCAGATCACTCGTGAATTTGTTGAAGCCTCTGACTTACTTCATTCATGGATGCACTCAAATCGTCTTTTACTTAATCCAGCTAAAACTCAGCTCATCTGGTTTGGTACTCGAGGTCAGCTCTTAAAAATTGATCATATGTCTGTGCAGGCTGCCTTCCCGGCCTCTTTTCTCCTCCTCTGTCCGTGATCTTGGTATAATTCTTGACTCTGAGTTAACCTTTATGGATCATATTAACTCACTTTGTCGCAGTTGCTTCTATCATCTCCGCCAGCTTAGAGTGATTCGACGTACACTAGACATGCCATCTGCTTCTACTTTGATTCATGCATTTATTTGCTCAAGGCTTGACTACTGTGGTTCACTTTTGCTGGTCTTCCATCGGTGCGACTTGATAAACTCCAGATGGTTCTTCGTTCAGCAGCCAGGGTGATTGCTGGTGTCACAAGACGTGATCACATTAGTGATTATATGACGTCTATTTTACACTGGCTGCCTTATCCTGCTCGAGTTGAGTTTCGTATGTTGAGAGTGGTTGCACTCTCTCTTTATGGTGCCACTCCATCTTACCTTTCAGAGCTACTCCATCCCCTTAGCTCTATCCCTGGTCGGCCATGTCTTCGGTCCACAACCAATGGTCTTCTCAGTGTGCCCCAAGCACGAACTTCCATGTTCCTGAAGCGAGGTTTTGAATCAGTTGGCCCTATCCTTTGGAATGCTCTTGACGCCAGTATGCGTGGCTTAGCAACTCCTAATTCTATGGCCCTCTTTTTGAAACGACTTAAAACTTATCTCTTTGTTAATATACAGTAATTTGCTGTGGAAGCGCTTCTGAGTGATCTTTCAGAAGAGGCGCTATACAAATATCTTGTTACATTACATTACATTACATTACATAGTGCTGACAAGCAATGTATTCCGTTGCCTGACTTTTGCGAGAACCGAACCTTGTATTAAGGGACTATATAGAACTGTGTCCGCGTATTAATCGCGTCGTTTCTGTGACTGAATCTGCATTTGATCCAGACCTATCGTTCACTTGATGGATCACTTCATCATTCATGTAATATTATTTACATACTCATCGACTGCTCTAAACTTCTTCGTCGTTTGTTCGGTGAGAACGAAATGTGTGCGTTTTGATTTTTTCGCTTTTTCGAAAGTCTGTTTAATTTCTGAAAGACTGTAATAAAAATTGATTAAAATCTTAAAATGGAATAATTAATCAGAATTTTGAGAATATTCTGGCGAAATTTTCGACTCCGCAGAAGAGTTGTTCATTCGTAGGAATACTTTTGAAATGCAGCAGGATAATAGCGTTGGATTTATGAAGCGCAAGTGCGTCGACGATGAAGTTGACGATGACAACGAAACTGAAGAAGATGTTAAGGACAAGAGGTGTTGTCTTATGAGCGACGAAGTATCAGCTGTTGTTGAGGAGACGATTGACTTAAACGATCGCAGGTCGAGTGTGGATAAGAAAAGGAGAAGGAGAGGAAAGAAGATGGGAATTCGAAGACACAAGAGGTTTGAAAATGATTCATCGTTGGGAACACAGTCACAGGACAGTGTTGCCGCAACTTGTGCAACTGCGGCTGTTATTGTGCCAGAGACTGAGTCGATAGATTTGGAGATCAGCAAAATTGGGTCAATAGATGCGGTCATGTCATTGCAGACTGCACCTTCTGAGACTGTGATAATCGACGCACCTTCTATCTCTAGCATTGAAGCAGCTGATCATATTGTATCTCATACGCAGGAAAAAGAAAAGACAGAAGAAGGCTTATTTGTACAACCTACTGGCAATAGATTGCTGGAAAATAAAATTACAGACAAGTCCATTACTTTGATGTTGTTGATTGATGACTTAAAACCTCCTCCTATACAAGAAACTCTGAAGGATTCAACTGCAGAACCCCAAGATGTAGGAGAAAAATCTTCCAATGAAACGACGAATGGGTCTTTAAATACTTGTATGACAACTTTCTCAGACTTTTGCCACGCACCAAGGAAAGGTTTCTCACCACCCGACAACACATTTCAGAAACCAAACTCAGCCAAGACTGCGTCTAGAGAAAGATTTATCTATGGTAATTACAATCGATATTACGGTTACCGTAGTCCAGAGTTGGAAGCAGACGTTCGCCTGGCCTGCTTTCCTTCTTCTCTCTTTGAAGCTAAGACTGTCCTCGACATCGGCTGTAATGTTGGCCACGTCACTATGCTGATTGCAAGAGACTGGAAGCCAATGCGAATCGTCGGCATAGACATCGACAGAAGCCTCGTGGCAATAGCAAAGAAGAACATTCGACATTACGTGAACGACAGAATCAGAAGGAATTGCCTGAAAGGTTCGGCTGCGATGAAAGGAAACGCTGATTCCGATGCTTCTGCTGAATGTCCTACTTTCCCAAACAATGTTGTTTTCATGCAGGTCTGTTTGCTAAATGAGATTCAAATGATTTTCACTGCTATCTACAGTGTCTGTACTAAACTCAGATGAATTGAAATGTCCTGCAAATTATACATTATTTCATAGTTTATTGATTTTATTAACTGATAATTAGCTATTTGACAATAACTGGTTAGATTTACTGAAAAATTTGTCTAAAATGTCAAAATCTGGAATTGTTTTAATAAATGATTTGACATTGAGTTTAATAGTAGTAATAATAATAGTAATAATAATAATAATAATAATAACAACAACTAAAGAGCAGTGACTCTAATGAGGGCTAAGCGTCATCATTGCTTTCTAGCATTTAGTTAAAGAACTAAAATCACGTAAGAGTATTGATAATTGTGGAGATGCAGCTGGAGTGACATGGCGTAATTTTTTCCTGCTGTCTTGTCAGGGTAACTACGTTCTCGAAAGGGATGACCTTGTTGACCTACAGAGGGAGGAGTATGACGTCATCCTTGCGTTGAGCATTTCCAAATGGATTCATCTGAACTGGGGCGACGAAGGACTCAAGAGAACCTTCCGACGCATCTTTCGTCAGTTGCGTCCCGGAGGGAAGTTGGTTCTTGAGCCACAGGAATGGTCGTCCTACAAGAGAAAGAAGAAACTCACGGTATTCTCATCGTCTCAGCCTCCTTGTTCATTTCTTATCAGGTTTAACTCCAGATGATCTCACTGTAGACACTCCATTTAACGTCTGAATTGAGTAAATCTGACAGTAACGTAAATGCTTGTAAATTTCGTAAGCGTAAATGAAAGCAGCACAGAGTAGGCTGAGTAGCTAATTGTCAGGCACCTTATTTCATGGTCAGTCTTTTATTCTGTTGCAGTCCAACTGCTGCTGATCCTGTGTTAGATGGTGAATTAAACAAGGAAATGATGCAGTTGATATTTGCATTTGTTAATTTATTTATTTAAATGATATTGTTTTATTTGTTAGATTTTGTGCTTTCTATTAAAATGTTTCTTTTACAAATGTCTTTGTTCTTTATTTAGGATGCCATTTTCAAAAACTACCAGAGCATCAGATTTCTTCCTCAGCATTTCAGAAGTTACCTTCTGTCGGAGGAAGTTGGTTTTTCCAGCTGTGAAATGCTTGGAGTTCCTGACAGCAAGTCAAAAGGTTTGCCTTGAGATGCGATGTTTCTGCTTAAAAGGGGAGAAATCTGTTTTAAGAATCTGCAGTGTAATAGCAATTACTGTATATGGACAGATGTCCGTGTAAAACCATAAGCAGTTACTTCAAGTGGAACCATAGAATTCCCCGATGGAGTTGGTGCCATAATCGTCCAAGCCACAGACATAATGTTTGTGAATTTAGTTGTGTTTTTTCTGGCAGTGGTCAAAATCTGAAGGAACAATGTACGGTAATTAATGTTAGAGTTCTTTTGTAAAACTCGGTATCAAATGTTAAGTTTCAGAAACAACACGGCAGCACAAGGAACTGGAATGTTGACTGTAGAATATTTCCCGGTGATTCTCTCCATGTCACTTAGGCATCCAAAGTACTTTGCATGAGTTGTTTTATTGCCAAATGTTTAGTTGAGGACAGTGTTTTTATGTTCTGTTACATTCTCTCTTGATTTTCTCCAAGATATTCCCTTGTTTATATAAATGATGTTTTGGTCTTGTTGTAGGATTTCGACGTCCTCTGCTTCTCTTCACGAAGAAAGACGTCACAGAAATCGCCAGCACCACTGAGCAGGCGACGCGTCTCCAGCCAACAGCTTCTCAATCTGGTTTTGATGATGAAAAGTTGGATTCCATCGTCAACCATGGATCACCTCTAGCCTCACCTGCGGATGTCTCTGTTAACGAGACGGCGCCCGAGGACATTGCCGTTCTACCTGTAGCCGAATGTGATGCCGTGCATAACATCGCCGACCATGTTGGCATTGTGTGCACATTGCCGTCTGACACGGACGCACCACTCTGTAGCGGCAGAGTGCCGTCGTCTTCTGAACCTTCACCGGAGGAGTCGACCCCTTGCACTGTTCCATCAGAGGTTGTCACAGACATAGAGGAAGTGTCTCGTTCTAAGGATGACTATTCATTATTTGTGACTGTTTCATCGCCATCCATCGCTCGAGGTAAACCTGAAGACAGCGATCACATTTCTGCTTCATCTGCAAGCTGCCCGTGTCCTGATACAGCGGATGGGAACCTTGATTCTGGTGGTGATGTTGATTCCAAAGAATTTAAGTCACCTCTGGTGAATTCAACTGATGACTGGATGCCGGCGGTAGGAACTGTTTATAACGGAGGCCTTGCATTGTGACGTTTAGGATGAGAAGAGATCTGCGATGGTTGCATGGCTTGGTATTTCTTGCATGAAAGTGGAAAGAACGTTGAGTTTGGGTGAATTGCATATGTCATTGTGTCTGGATTGTTCTAAAGTCGTTTCTTTTTATGGTTTGATATAGTTCGTCCCTGTTTAAATTGTTGTATTGTGTTGTAGTTTTGAGAAATTATCCCAGATTTGACAGTATATTGGTTATTAAATGGCTTTCAAATCCTTTGGCTTTAACACGAATTTGATGTAAATTTATGTAATTTCTCATTACTTCATTAAAGTCGTAGTTTAATGTGAGTCAAATTGAACTTGGTGCTTTGTTTGGCACAGTAGTTGAACTGAACTCAAGTTTCACAATTTTTGTGTGTCTGTAACAGAAATAATCTCCTGCTTCAGATCGTGTTTTGTGTGATTTGCCAAAGCGTTCAAATGCTGAGGTTACAGTGCTTATGCTTTCAGTGCAATTCTTTGCTTAACAGACAACCAGTGCAAATTCAAATAACGGGTTTAACTTTTTTGAGGCGGATGTCAACAAAAGTTGACGTCATTGTCATAGTGTTGAGATAATTCTGGCTCAAAAGAGTTAATGTAATCATGGCTGAGAGTTGTAATGATGGCTTATGCAGATGGATTCTGATTCTTTGAAGCATTTGAAGCTAACCATTGTGCAAAGAATTACAGCTGACTTGTGGCAGGAACTACTAATTTGTGATTTGAAATGAACTGTGTTTTTTATTAACCCTTTGACTTGCCATTTATTTGTAACGTAATGTAAAATGGACACACATGAGTCATGTCTAGTAAAGGGATTAATGTGGTATTTGAATTAAATGCTTTTTTAATTGACTGAATTTATGTTGATTAAATTATTTGAATTAATGCAGAATTACAGAAAGAAATTGAATTGTTTGAATTTTTCTAACATGTGGGTGCTTTAATTATATTGAACACAGGTCTGAATCTTTGGAGACTGGTGAATAAGTGTTACACAGATGATATTTATCCTTGAGTACAGCAAACAGCTGTGTATTGTTGGCATTTAGATGGTAATCAATTGATAAATGTCAAAAAAACATGGCATTATTTAAAGTGGCTTAGGAAAGCCACTAGGGGTGCTAATTGGGGCTTGAACCCGCTCTATCAGCCTACCGCCCCAGTGGGTAACGCACTCTGTCATTGTCATCTGGGTGGTGTAGCAAATAAAATCAAAAGAAGAGGAACATAAGCAGATCCATGAGGAAAACCTGAATTTTAATTGACGCCATTGCTAAAGAGCCTGTGATTAAGATTATGCAAAATTGACTGTCTCAAATCAGTTCTTGAGTCTGTGGAGTGACTTGTATAATGTTCTTTTGAATCAAAGTGGATGACAAATCTAGCAAATGAAAGCTGTGACTGTTAGTATCCCTCTAGCAGACAGATGGTGGCTTTCACAGCAACAGCCAGAAGACCAGTTTCAGAATGATGAAATTTTCTAATGACCGTTGTGTGGCATGACATAACTGCTTTGGCAATTACCATAAAGATTGTGTGATTTATTTTCCTCGACTGATTACTTTGTGCAATATTATGACACTATACACTATGTGCATCTTTTGAAAGCGCTTTAGAAATTAACGAGATTTTACTTACTTGCTATACAGTATATATTGTCATCTCCGGCGGTTAGATAATGCTGACGCGACTTAAGCGAACGACCTTCCTATTTCGAATTCATTGATAAGGTTAGTCTAATCATAGACATATAATAATAAATCTATGGGTCTAATAGCTCCTAGATTTCAAGGAGGTAACTTCAAATATATATTATTATATATACTTCGTACTTTATATACTAGTCAGCAGTTATAAACCCTTCAGAAAGCTAACTTTGCATAATGTTTTCTACGTAAATTTAATCTTTCAGCTTAACGCATAGACACGTTCTAATACTGCTTTAATCACATTTTAAAAATCGCATATATTTAATCAGATATCTTTGAATACGTTTGAAACAAATGCGGAGCTTTACGCTTTTTGGCTTCAATGTACGAATTTGTTTTTGACAATAATCGACTTATAAGTAGTTTAGACTTTCCGTTTTGAAGGACTTGAAGTAGATTAAGGCTTGTTCGCTAATTTTTAAAGTTTGATTTTTTTTTCTGTGGGATATTTCGTCCTCCGTCTCTTGGCTCCAAAACTCCAGCGGCAACTCGTGCTTCAGCTGGAGATTATTTACCGTATTGTTGTCATTGTTGAACCTAACAGATTAACGGTAAACCAAATTCATTTTATTGATATTTATTTGAGGCAGCAATAAAAATAAGCGGCATTTTGCAGTGCGTTGAATTTATTTATTTCTGCGGAACGTTTGACAGCTAAATAATGATCGTGCTGACCGTTGTCACCGAACACGAGACTGACGCCGGTGGAGCTGGTGGGACTGGTGGAGATTTTGTGTGACACCGGTGCTCAGGACTGTTTAAATTATTTTGGCGATTAATTCACAGAATGTGATGAGTGATGGCATCTGCCTCAATGGCTCGCTCGGCAGTGTGACTGCTCTGACAGAATTTGTAAATGGACAGTAATAATATCAGTTGTATTCATTGATGTCATCAGTAGAAAAACTCATAAAAACGACACAAGCAGTGTGCTGTATACAAAGAAAAAGAGAGTCAAAGAACGGATTTGTGAAAAATAGCAACGTTTATACGTTTTTGCAGCAGGTTATGTGTGACTTGGAGATAGGATTTGGATAATTCTATGAAGTAGTCTTTGTAGTTGTTAGTCCTTGTGTTTATTAAACCTGTTATTTGTAATTCTTTGCCGATTTTTTATTCTGGATGTTTTAAATGTTCATTGGCATTATTTGTGTGTTTGATAATGGATTTCTGCTGCCATGTTGACAGAAGGACATGAGCACAGGCCGCTTGAGATCAACGGAGCATAGAAATGGTCGCCGACAAAGAAGAGAAATTGAGTATGAAGAAGGGCATGAAGACGAGGACGAGGCGATGACATTAGAGGGTGAGGACAAACCAAAGGACGTGGTCGGCCTCAAAGGAGATCGCAGAAGCATCGCCCTTCTCATGTTCCTCTACGTCCTTCAGGGCATCCCGCTTGGTGTTGCCGCAAGTGTTCCGTTTCTTCTTCAGACGAGAAAGATCAGTTACAAGGATCAGGCGATGTTTAGTTTTGTGCATTGGCCGTTTAGCTTGAAGCTGTTCTGGGCTCCCATTGTCGATTCCGTCTACGTTTCCTGGTTTGGACGGAGGAAGTCGTGGCTGGTGCCGACCCAGTATCTCATCGGGCTTTTCATGCTCCTCTTGTCGACGAGTATTGACAGTATGATGGGTGAGGGAGAGAGCAGAGGAGGAGGACAATCTGTCAGTGTTTTCACGCTGACCGCTGTATTCTTTATGCTCAATTTTCTTGCTGCCACTCAAGACATTGCTGTTGACGGCTGGGCTCTGACGATGCTGTCCAAGTACGCTTTATCTCCTTCAGCGCTTAAGTTCTGTGATGTTGACTTTGAATGCAATTTTCAACTAATTGACCGCAGTTGCTCTGAATATCTGTATTCTGTTAACTGTTACTGGGCATTTGGCATTTTATGCTATAGCTTAGCATTCTGTTTAGATCTGCTTCTGCATTTTGTTGTTATGAACATTGGGTTGGTTTTGATTCACTTGAAAATCTGCTTTGTTTTGAAGGCGTAATGTTGGCTGGGTGTCAACGTGTAACACAGTTGGACAGACGGCCGGTTACTTCATGGGCAATGTCGTGTTTCTTGCTCTTGAATCGGCCGAATTCTGCAACAAATATCTGAGAACAGAACCACAGAGCACAGGAGTTGTTACTCTGTCCAGTATGTTTTAAGTTAATTATAATAATAAATTAAGATTTTGCTTTTGAACTTTTATTATGCTGTAACATTTTAGTTTTTTTTATTATCATTAATTGATTTCCTAATGAATTGCAAGTATCTTATGCATGTTTTTTGTTTTATTGATTTTAATTAAGGTTTTATAATTTCTAGGTTTTCTTTATTTTTGGGGCATAATTTTTTCATCTCGACTACCCTTGTGATGGTCCTAAAAACCGAGCTGAGCCCAGCACCACAGCACGAAGACAGCCGGGGCATCATCTCCGCTTATCTCCAGCTCTGGAAGATCGTGCGCCTTCCTTCAATTTTATCCTCATTTCCATTCTCCTAACGATTAAGGTATTTCGTCACAATCAAGTAGATATATATAATTCCCACAGTATTAGTATATTTAAAATTTTTGCTGTCTAAATTCCTGTGGTTTGGAAATAATGAAAGGTGTTTCTATGCATATCTGGAATACCTTAATGCATGAAGTTAAAGTGTCAATGTTCCACATTTCATTGACTTTAGCTTTGATGGTGGTGGCCAATTCTCTTTGCCTTCTTTTCTTCTGCCTATCTCATCTATTCATTTATGGCCATGCCAACTAGGACACTTCTTGTCTGTGGCCAGGATTGTAATAGTAGTAGTAGTAGTAGTAGTAGTAGTAGTAGTAGTAGTAGCAGTAGTAGTAGTAGTAGTAGTAGTAGTAGCAGTAGTAGTAGTAGTAGTAGTAGTAATAATAATAATAATAATAATAACAGCTGAAATTAAGTGGTCTAGTAGGACTTATCCTGTGTTGAAAACCACTGTCATTCATACATTCCATCTCTTCCATCTCTCTATTCCAACTTCTGTTTTTCCTCTACAGCTCTTATGTTTGATTCTAGAAAAAAACACAACCCCAAAACCTCTGCATTTTTTCAATCCAATGTGCCGAATTGTTGCGAGGCTAAAAGTACTATGTTTTATTTTATTGGTAATTATTGGTAATTATCAGTTATTGTTTTATAGGATTTGATAATGATAATTATTTATAGCAACAGTAGTTGACAGTAGTATGTTCAGGTGTAGTAGTAGCAGACGTGGTTATGCGTTAGCAACAGCAGTGATCAGGTGTTGCTGTAGTGTTAATACTGAATGGTTTTCAGATTGGTTTTGCTGCGTCTGATGCAGTGACTGGGTTGAAGTTGATAGAGGAGGGCGTTCCTAAAGAGCACTTAGCGATGATGGCGGTTCCCTTGGTTCCTATTGACATCGTCTTGGCGATAGTAATCACGAAATACATGCCCAGTCAGAGACCTCTTGATGTGATTCTTAAAGGAATGCCTTTTAGGTAAGAAATGGGCAACTATTTACTTCTGTATGCAGTGATTTTAGAAGCTCTTAAGGTGACTGTGACCTGTGGCTGAGGAATAGGCAGGTGCAAGAGACAAGACAGGCTTCCCAAAAATAAAATTCTGCTAATAACAGTAAAACAGCACATATCAATGGTGACAGTGATCTTAAGATTTCTTTAAACTTCCGCATTTCCACAATTCTAGCAATTCTGATTCTTAAAATTAGTTCGTCCTGGCATTAAATGAAGTCAGATTTCAGGTAGGATTGTCTTTGTTTATTTGAGTTGAAATTGTCACAGAATAATCATGCAGTGATGTTCCACAATTTCCATATCAGTCTAAAAAGTGAAGTTTTCATCTGAGTAGTGTATTTGTTTAGATTGCTTCTGGGTTTGGGGTTTGCTCTTCTTGTCTGGTGGGCTCCTTCAACCAAAGCAGCGGATGGATCGTATCCGCTCTATTTTTACGCCATCATGCTCTTCAGCTCAGCATTACACCAGGTATGATGTCGTAAATGAATGTAAACTTTATTACACCAGGTATGATGTCATAAACGAATGCAAACTGTATGGTCTTGATGCACTGAAGACCAGTGACTCAGTTGATTGCCATGTTCTTCTTTACAGTTAATTCACTCTTAGTGATTATTATTATTATTATAGTGATGTGTGTTTGAACGCTGCCGTTTAATGGGACTTGATCTGTGGCCGGCTAAATCCAGTTAATCTCAGTTGATCAGGGGAGGCTGGTCTTAGTTGAACGTAAGAATCTGTTATTGTCTTATTAACGTGTGTGTGTGTTGTAGGTTGCCGTTTATTGCATGTACGTCCCTATTATGGCATTTTTTGCAAAAGTCAGTGATCCCGTCATCGGTGGAACGTACATGACTCTGCTGAATACCGTCAGCAACCTAGGTTCGGATGCTTTCTCTTCTTCTTTTTCCTGTTTGCTGCATGTAATTAATTGGCTCATTGCTTGATGTGATCTTGCCCACCATCAGCCATGTTTTGCAATGTCAAACACTGCTCATTCCTAGGCTACAACTGCCTCCTACAGGAGACAATTATGATCTCAACCTCTTTCTGGTGTATGATGTATCAATGTCTTCTATCCATTGTTACATTGCCAAACTGCATTAAATCATTCATTCATAAAGAAAACAGAAACTCACTTTCAAACGTATTCTATATTACATTATATCCCCTATTCTTGGCTGATTGCTTTTTTATTTGAATTATTCGTTATTTATGATTTTTTGCCCTGTTTGTAAAGTTTGCTGTCATTAATTGCATTTGGTTGATTTTGCCTAACATTTACTTATTTAGTATTTGATTTCTGATGGAAAATGTGGCATGTGATTGAGGCTGGGATCTAATGAGGTGAGTTGATGTTGTTAGGAGGTAACTGGCCGTCCACAGTTGCTCTCTGGCTTGTCGATGGGTTGACGTGGAAGGGTTGTAGGACTGCTGATGGCGCCTGCTCCAGTACAGACGTAGGTTCAATAGTATTTAATAAAACTGCCGTGTCTTTTAAGTACTTTATTATCATCATCACTGCTTCAATGATTAGATTTTACAGCTTCAGAGACCATTGCAATGAATGATGCTGAACGATTGGCCAGCGATTTTGATTATTGCCTGTGATGTGGCATTAACCAGCCTTACTTATTGGCCCAATGCTCTGCTGATGGGTGATTTACATTGGCAGGAAAATCTCTGTGGCCCATTCTGCTGTTGCCCTGCTCGACACAGGTTCTGTGTGTTGCTTCTGTCCATTTGTTGGTGATTAAGATGCGCAATACAGGACTCGATCATCTACATGATCTCTCTCTATATATACACACACACATACAGTGTCTCTTGTATAGCATATAAGGTCTTGCTAGACTTTGTGTCTCTGAATCTTCACTTAATAGGAATGTCCAGCTGCATTTGTTTTGTTCTTCTACTTAAAATGCAATTTGCTTGCCATTCGGCGTACTATCGGATCTCGCTACAATCGATGTGGTTTTCCTGTGTCATCAGGACTGCTCTCAGCCGGAGACTGCGTGCACCATTCTGGACGGATACTACATCGAGTCCGTCGCTTGCTTTGTTATCGGCGTCCTTTGGTTGAAGCTGAGAGGCCGTCAGTTGCGGGAACTGCAGGACCTGCCTCCCGAGCGATGGACCTGTCGGTGATCTCGTCTACTCTAGGCAGAGAACACACTTCATCCGTAGCGAGTGTATCATTTGGGTTGAGAGTCTATTGTCACCGAACCTTGTTTTTGTATTTTGTACAGCAGTGTAAGCAAAGTGATCTGTGTTGTTTTATTGGGAACGGTGTTTTATATTTGAAGGTTTCTTTTGATTTTTTTCGGTTGTCTCTACAATTTAAACATTTTGGAGGAAAAGAAGCAATTGTCATCAATTCCGAAAGAAGTTAAAATTGTCCGAGTGTCTAAACACAAGTTTGCGGTTCATGATACCAGGCATAGGGTTGTTTATATTGTTTGTGTCAGACAGTTTTAGTGATGAAACATTTGTATGTTTTCTTCAACAAATGTCATTTTACATTTTGAAATTGAATTGTGGTAGACATTTGCAGTTTTTGTATGAAATTATAACCAACATAGTAAACTGTAGCATCAAAGACCAAGAATTAAAAGTTAAATAATTTCAAACAACCAGAATAAGGATCACAATTGCCTTTAATTTGAATAGCTTTAAACTTTGATCATACTACCTACCCTCCCAAAAATTTCTCTGGTTTTTGTGCATATCCCACGACCAGTCCAAGTCCAAACAAGGGGTCAGACCCTCCCCCCAACCCGTGGCTGTGCCAATGAAAGACATTTATAACTCTCAGAAGATTATTGCATCTGAACATGACGTAACTAAATTAATTAAATAATTATAATATAACAAAAAACTGGATGTTTTATGTGACTTTCAACTTAATATCGATCATGAAATTTCAACCTACAAAACAATGGGAGTGTTGCATGAATGGCCAGTTGTGAAACTTTTAACCAAAGTTCATCAATGGCAAAAGCATTGAACACATTTGCAATTATAGCATAATGCAAAATGAAATTATGTTTTTGGAATAAACTCAACTTCCTATCTGAACTAGGGTTCATGAACTGTGAGTTTATCCATTAATATAAAGTTCTTAAATGTCACCTAATTGAAAGCGAAAAATATAAAGTATGCTCCTCCACTGTTATCTACATTCGATCAGCAGCATTAAAAAGATACAGAAGAAATGCTTGGTCATTATATTTAAATATAAATGACGTATAATTAATTATAACTGTACATTAGAAATCATATGACAGAAATCATTTGAAATTCATACATGACAACAAAATATAAATTGCTCCCACAATTGGAAGTCTGAAAACTTGGAAAAGATCGAGATCAACAAGTTTCTAATTGGCAGAGAATGCTTCACGGCAGGGGTGGCCCACCAGCTGTTGATTGGCGGCCCTTGGGGCATCTTTCCAAATAAATTTTATAGGTCCCTATTTATGCATATAATATTGAGTCGTAAGACTTTTAGTTCCTGTGCTTAATTTAGTAAAATAGTAACTTACTTTAAACTACTGTTTAATTGTAACGGTTATCAGAACTTTACTACCGGTACATGACTGCAGTGACTATACTACTGTTGAAAACAATGATGTGCAAACTGTACCAAAAAATGCAGCCCACCGCATGCTGAGCAAAGTTTATAATGGCCCACTTGTGGCAAACGGTTGGCCATCCCTGCTTTATTACAGCGTGATCTCGGAAAAGTAGCAACTGCATATAAAATAGTGCAATTGGAATCATTCAGATTCTGAGGCGCTGTCTTCACCTTCAACTGGCTCCAGAGGCTCTCGAGTCATGAGCAGTCCTCTTTCATAAAGCATGTTTGCTAGTTCTAACTAAAATGAAATACAACCAACAATATCACCAAATATTAATGTCATACACTGGCTTACTTCAGCAGCGATACGGAATGCCATAAATACTAAACCGTATGAATAGGCTTCATGCTAACTGCACACCGTAATGTAACGTCTTGCCAAATTCATGGAAGCCGAATGCATACAGTAACTGCTGGCCCGACACATGCTTTAATAGGCCCGTTTGTAGCATGCTAACATAAAAGTATAATCTGCTAACACCAATATTCATTTGTAAACTCAAAATCAAATAATTTTCATTAATTATATTTTAAAAATTATTTTCTTAACTGTTCCTAATTACAATTTTTATTACAGCTGAGTTGTAGCTATTGTATAATTGTCAATAAAACATTAATATTTTGTTGCTGTTATTTTAAACTTTTAAAGAAATATTGTTAAAGTGTTTTCCCGTACCCAGGCGCCTGGCCCGGTACAGGCTACACCCCAGCAGATAAGCATTTTCTTTAGTGTTTTCCCTCATCAATCATTTTCTGTCCTATCCTGAGTGTCTCATACAACCATGGGTTGTACGTGTTTTGATAATTGTGTGTGGCTGCTCTGTCAGGTATTTATTATAGCGGCCCTTCATGGAAGCCAGACGATACACATCAGCTCAAGGATATTGAACTGAGGCCAATAGACATGCACAGCATGGCTGAAACTCTCCAAAATGAATCATCCAGAGCAGAGACCAGACAATGCAATTAGAAGTGGTTTTCAGAGAACTGTTGCGTACTTTTGTTGTACTTTTGCTGAGTTTTGTACCCGTATTCCAGTACTTCACAATTACGCAATTATTAATTTTTCCAAATATACCAACAACTGAAGAATTCAGATCCAACCTTTTTTGTGAGATTTTCTAACGGCAATGTCTCAATGGTAACATGATCAGGATAACGCCTAAGAAGATATTCAACGGCCTCAGCTTCCTGCAATAATAAAAACACAAATTATGTTTCAAACTTTAATCATAAAATGGAAGTTTTCACAGAGACTGAATGGAAAATAGAAACGGAATCTAATGACCTCTGGGTTCACTTCAATGCAATGAGACTGTGCTCCGTGATAGACTCTTGCGTTGTCCAAGTTGTGATAGACGCAGACTTTCTCTTCCGAAACCAATCTGAAACAAAACAAATTTTTTAAAATTAGCAACATATTAGTTTTTAAAAATAAAAGTTAAAAGAATCAATTCATCTTGATTCTTTTTCAGTAGCTAAATCTAAATCTTCAATTTATGTAGTGCTTTGATAATAATGCAGTATTTCATTGGCCTAAAATTCAAAGCATCTCAGGGAGAGCAGATGCTACTGAGGAGGCGTTTGATGGTCGCTAATCAAATCATCTCAACACATGCATCGGTAACTATGAATATAATGTTAAATGGCTGCACAACAAAATTCACAAGAAGCTAGAATGAAATCATTTCACCGATTAGTGCGGCGCATTTAATGTGATTATGCGGTTGCATGTTTAGGAAATTCTTAAAATGCTGCATTTTCAGCCGTTTTTCTGCAAATGCTTTTCTGCATAAATATACAATTTTATCTGCATTCTTCGTATACAGCACTTTTTGCAACTTAATATGCCTAATATAGGCATAGATTTACAGGGGATCAGTGTTTGTTTTGATGATCCTGGTTAACCTATTTTTGGCTCATCAGAATTTTTAAAAATAGAAAAACGCTGTAATTTTTGCAAATATGCAAGGTGAAATAGGTGCATAAATGGGAAATTTGGACCCATAAATTGAACATTTCTGCATTCTCTTGCCTCAAATTTAGGACCGATGAACCTACATATTTCCCGAAAAATTGCCACACTAAACGCACGACCCTAACTGATGACAATGTTCTATTATTAGTAGCATCGGGTGAAGAAAGTCAACATACCGCAGACATCCTCTTCGAATGATCTTAATTTCTGTTTCTGGCTCCAATTCAATCGATCCAGTCACCTTCTGATGCTGACCGTCCCATCTCTCACCGTCTCCACTGACGCTGCGTTCCTTCTCCGCTGAAAATTGCAAAATGGCACATCTGGGTCAACACTATTATTTCACGATAAATGTTCAACTTCCCAAACTACCGATACCCGTCGTTAAAAACTCAAGTCATACACCTTTAAATTTGGAGCATAGAAATATCAGAGGCGTAAAGTACAAACTCAATGGGTGGAAGAAAAATAACAGTTACCATCGGATAACGGTGGTGGAAGACTGTCCTCGAGGAATCGCTTTGCCATCTGGTCGCAGGCGGCATCGACCGGAGCGTACGAAAGCAATTTCACCATCAGTTGCTCAATAGTCCGAAGGAAATTCTGGCGATTTGGACAGGTCTATACAAACACTCAAAGACATTATTACAAAGCCAAAAAAGATGATGGCAATTAAGTCATCGCGGCTAAAGAGTCCGAAGACAAATTCACTTCACAACAATATATTCAAAGCGGGTCGTCTGCAAGTCAATTTCAAATCAATTTCAAATTGAAATTCTTGAACTGTGATGACCAACAGATTAGCAAAACCACAGTTAAAGACATCCTTCAAATGATAAAAAAATCCAGAAGATATTGCCTGAAAAAAGCTGCAAATAAAATGACAAAACTCAAGCATAGAGATAAACTAGTAATTCACCTGATCGGAAAAAGCAACTCCCATGTAACTCAGGTAATCGCGAGGAAGAGATCGTCTCAAGTCCACTTCCTCTTCCATCGCAATCTCCAGAGCACGAGGAACAAGCTACACATAGAGACACAACGATAACCAAACAACTGAACCAACATCTGCCAAAACAACTGCCATCCAAATGCCATCTGCCAACAGTCACCAGCAATTTAATTTAAAAATTGCTACTCAACATTTAACAGCCACATTTTCCAAATAAAGCCAATATTCACCCGTGATAACGCAATCTTCATCCCCGTATTTAGTAGCCAGCAGCCCATAGGTGGCTAGCAATTTAATTTAAAATGTTACTTCTAGCTACTGAACATTGAACCCGTGTTAGTGATATTACCACTCATTATTTTCTAAATGCTTACACTGAAATGGGAAATATGAGACAGAAATTGTAAACCAAAAAAAAACAAGACTTCTAATGCCTAGTATTATTTTTATTATAGCAACATGACAGTGACATGCCAGACATCTGGAGCTCCCTATGGTTGCTATACAATCAAAGGGTGGATATGCAAATCTGGAGTCAGTGTAAACCTCTACACTTATACAGCATCAACCAACAGGTCACTCATTTTCACATAAGAGACACATGACATCTATTAACAGAACTGTGCTCACAGGGTCCATTGTGGATGATAAAATCACTTTTAATAATAATAATAATAATAATAATAATAATAATAATAATACAGTAGCATCTTGAATGTTGCAATCCGTTCATTGAAATCCCTCGAAACAGAGTGAATATGCCGAAAACCTAAACGCAAGAGCCGTGTCTCCCCACCTTTTCCAAGAGATCCCCCCAAGTGTTCTTCTGCCCAACAGAAACCGTCAAGTGAAGGGAGTGAGCGTCATCCATTGTGCAACCCTAAAACATGACAAACTGGTTGTTAATGATTAAGACTTTAATAATATGCACAATGTAATCAGACTTTAGCTGTGTATTAACTTTCAGTCATTTATATTAAGCCTATTATTTCTAAAATAACATTTTCAAGAATACAGACACATAATTACAATCATTAATTCAGTACCAAGCATCTGGGATTATGAATAAAAGAAGCAAATCAACAATTAGCACAAAATATCATCTGATTATGAGAAAAGCAATAACACACGATAGAATTTTAAAAAATCCCTGTAATTATTATAGAAATGCAGTAGCGACTGCTTTCAACCTGATGAATGTAACCTCTTGGAAAATACAGAAGATCACCAGACTCAAGAACGGTGTCCAGCACGGGAGGCGGAAGATCGGCAGCAGTGAAGTTGGCTGCAATGAAAACAAACAATCCATAAATATAATCCGCCTCTTTGTTCACTAAGTGATTGTGCTGAAACTCCTGGTTGATAAAGTCAGTCCAGAATTTTTCTAAGCTTTTACCGGTTTTAGATATAAAATAATAATCATTTCAATTGGTAACAAAAGGTGGAGAAAGGTTAAGAAAATGCAATTCCAGACTGTTTAAATAACTCCAAAATGGAAAGAAGTTGAACGGCAAGGACAAATGTTTGTATTTAACAGATTTTAAAATCAATTAAATGCTTACGACTGGAAAAGCGCGGCAGAACTTCAGATTCATCTCTTTATTCAAAAACGAAACAAAAAAAACATTACAAATAAAAAATCAACTGAAAGTATTTAGAAATGTCACACCACCAACACAGGCTGCTGGACAACCATTTGCCTCATGCAAATTCATCAACTTCATAAACATCAAACATTCATAACATAGAAATCTAAAACAAATGAAATCCAACAGCCAAAGTCACCTGCCACTATTCTGACGTTGCCAGACAGACAAAGACGGCGCAAAATAAAAGCATTTAAACGTTTCTTTCATTTGAGAATTTTGTCGCTAATAATACGAAGTGCAGTAAATTGATTGTAGACTGACCGTGGCTCGTACACTCTCCAGTGCTTCTTTCCTTCGATTTGAAGAACAAATGCCTCAATGTCATCGTAATGCGGGGCAAAGCCTTGACTACCAGCAGGCGTCAAATACCTGACAGAAAATGTCTACAATTATTCTAATACCTATTATTTTAAAATCTCTAAAAACAACACACACACACTTCAAAGAATAAAAACACAAAAAATAAACCTGAGATACCAAAAATAATCAACAGAAACATAATTTTCCCAGAGAAATCTTCTTGTTTTGAACACAAAGACCAAGTCTCCAACTAATCAGCATCTTCCCCAGACATTTACAGTTAAAATGCAAAGATTGTCATCACCATTGGTTAGGTCCTGGTTCAGAGTACGGCCTTTTCCACAATCTGTTTCCAATGTTTTCTATTTTGCGCCGATTTCCATGCTGCGTTTAGTCTGAGGTTGTGCGGTGCGAAATCAGCCTTATGTTTGTGGCACTATATAAATTGTGTCAAAACTGGTAATAATGAAAAATTACTAATATTTACAAATATCGTATTTTGATTGTATAAAGAATCAGCCTTTGAGCAGTTCAACTGTCCTGACCTTACCTTACCTGAGCTAGGCATGAGAAACAGAACAGAGACTGTTTTCTGTTTTCAGAAAAAAACAATCTAAGGACAGAAGAATGAGAGCTCACACGTTGGCTCCAGCCATGCATCCAAAGTACTCTTGCAAGTGAAACAGCATCTGCCAAACGTTTCTTGAATACGTCTGAGGATTAAGAAGACGAACAGAACAGCCTTGCTGCCAAAAGAAACACACGTCAAACGAACACTCAATAACGGTTTATAAATATGTATACACAAAATGGTCATGTCACGTCATGTCATGCAATGATGGCGTTGTCACCGCTATGCAACAGTTGGCTGCAATGTTGAACAATAATTCTCCACTGTTCTCTTTCTTTAGCTGCCTCCATTAGTGGAGTTCCTTTCATGTTCATCCATTTCACGATGCTATCTATCCAGCTGGTTCTGGATCTGCCTTGTCTACTGGTTCCTTCTACTGGTCATTACTGTACTTAAATATATTTATACAGGATGGTTCAATAAAAACAGTATCACCCTTTTCCATTGTATATACTTTTGACTACCCTACATCAAAACACATGGAACTTGGTGTGCTTCTGCAGTATTATATCCTGATGCAAAGTCATTAACCCTTAAACCGCCAAATACTTTGTAACAATATGCAATTGGACCGAGTATGCTCCATTTCGATGGTTTAAGGGTTAAGTTTTTCTTTAAAATTTCAACATGCAGTGTCACGAAGCAAAAGAAGAGTTAGTTACAATAAAACAGGATGACACCATTTTTATTTGGTCAATCTGTTTTATTCATATTTTTCAATTTATATAAATTTACATAGACCTATGTATTTCATGGGGCACAATGGAGTAGTGGGTCAGAATCTGACCCCAGCCATTGCATGGTGACCTTGGGCAAAAGCTGTTCACCCCCGACTTATTCTGCACTTAAAATTCTCACTTTGTGAATGACTTAATGTGTGTCAACAACCATGTAATATTAATAATAATTATCATATTTATATATGTAAATATGTATATATATATACATATATATATATATGTGTATATATATATATATATACACACATATATATAGTATCTTCATTAGCATCAACTCTCTAAGTACCTTCAGGAAATGTTGAGACATATAAGGTTAAGGTAGGTCCTGTACTGAAGCTTAGTGTTGGGTTCCAGCACTTATCTGTGGTCTAGGCAACCAGCGATGTAGGTGGTATAAGCCATTAATCTGAGGTAGGTTGCCATTACTTTGCCCAGACCCACGTTTTACTTCGCAGATTAATGCTGCCCCTCATTTTACCACCGCTGCAAAAGTAACAACACTGGAAGATAGAGCAGAAGTACAACTGACAGGGTCTGCTTCTGTTCTAAACAATTTGTACCATCGATTGATACCCTTGGGTATTAAAACTGGTGCTATAGAAGTGCACAATTATTAAATGAATCACTCTCTGGTGAAACCAAAGAGAAAAAATTCCCAAAACATAAAAACATAAAAATTCTGCACCTGATAGAAATCCCAAACGACAGCTGGAAACGCTCGGCCAGATGGATTATGCGTCTCACGTTTATTGTTGATGTAACTGACAACGTCAATGTTCTCTCCAAACATAATCTTCTCCTAAAAGAACAAAGACAAAGGAAACTAATTTATCAACGTCCACGATATTCAGAGCATTAAACAAAGTCATCAATTTATCAATAATAATAATAGAGGCTTTCTGAGATCAACCTTCAACTATCAATTTAAAGCAAAAATAGCAACAATTAACATTTTGACTTCACTGCAACAATTGTTGTTTGCAGTCAGAATTACTGAATGGTAAAAATTTAGCCTAGCAATAAATCACACATTTTTCTCCTATCTCTGTACAATTGACAGTCTCTGCTTCTGTTTTAGACAATTTGGAAACATAAATAAGATCGTATCTTTTGAATATTCTTACGTTTCGTAGGATTTGATCCAACTCGGATGTGCTGAACCATCCGTCGTTATATCCTGTGTTGTGCCGTCTCACTAGAAGTGGCTTTTTCTCCCAGATTTCTCTGAGGAATAAAAATATCTGCATTTAAAGACCAGAAATATGGCTGCACTGCCATTTAGGGACTGAGAAAGTCACCCTTGATCCAGAATTACACCCATGTTATCACGACCTAAAATTCAAAACTGGAAGTCACTACCAAGACCAATCCCATGTAAAGGTCTTTACGATATTCCACAATATCACCCTGGTATCACGACGTATCAGCGTATATTTGGCACATGCATGGAAGCAACATGGAAGTCTTGAGCACAGAGATGATGTAGAAAGAAGGAAGCTGTAACAAAACCTCCTTCTCATCAACCCAAGGGCTTGACAAGCCATTTGGCAAATCTACGGGGAAACCCTTTTTCTTGTGCATCAAAGGAATATTAGAAATATTCAAATTACTGCAAATAATTATAAAATACCGAGTACACAAAAATCTGTAGAAATCTCTAATTTCTTTGTTCAAATGTTTGAAACGCGTCGATTGACAACACACCTGAAAAACTTTGTCACAGAAACGGGTTGAATGATGCTGTGGAAAAACATTCCGCCCTCTTCCATGCTATCCTTACTCACTACGCTCAAGTGGAAAGGATTTGCTGACGGAATCCACCAACTCAAATCCTTAACTTTTTCACTCTCAGTTTTCTATAAATAAAAACAAATAAACTCAATTATCAGATAATAATTATTATAACAATTACAACATATATTCGGCATATGGTGAAATAAAAGTCATAATTCTATGCAAAGCAACAATATTGTTTCAATGTTTCAGTTTGTTATAGAAGAATCCCAGTAGTTTATTTCACAGACTTCAGATGTCATCATATAACTGAATGCAAGCCATTGTAATGCAGTGACAACCATAAGCCATCCTCTTACCCTTTGACAAGGCTTCTATGATAGATACAATACAAAATCAGATCAGCCTCAATTTTACCTCACAAAGCAAGGATACTGACAATTTAGTCTAATAATATATAAATATACAGTCAAGCCCTTATTAAGTAGATAGCCTATAGACCATTAATAGCTTCTACACAGTCAAAATGACTGACAAAGCTCAGCTACTGGAAAACAGGATTAATTATCAACAGAGTGTTATTTAAGGTGTATTAGTCATTTATGCAGACCTTACTGTAGCTGCACTTTCATTTGACAAAATATTGTCTTTTCAAATATTCAAAGAGAAACATTCTGATAAATGACTAGCAAAGGTTAATTCTGTTGAATCAACTCGTTCCGTATTTGTGAGGAGGTCATTATGGTGCCGTTAGTAGTAATATTACAAGGGCTGTACTGGATTTCAATTGAGGTCAAAGCCAGAGCTGGATTCACAAAGTGAAATCTGGCTGGAGGAAGACTTATAAATAAACTGTGATGAACTGCAAAACTTGACTGTTACCATAGCGATACATGGCTAAATTGACTGTTCAACTGAGCACTAACTCCACTAATAAATTATTGTATCTGTTATAAGACTTACTCTAATCAGAAAAATTATTCATAACTTATTAATTAATATAATCACGTGTTAAAACTTATACCTGCACTTAGTACTTAGGGTGAAACTGCAAAGAAAATTCCCGTGTGGAGGCAGCACAAATCCAGCCAAAATCTGGCCAGAATTTGGCTGGAGCCTGATTTGTGAAAATGGCCGGAATTCGGCTGAGCTATAGCTGGAGCCAGAATTTGGTACAGCCCTAAATATTACATTATGAGATGGTGGCATCTGGGCATAAACAATGTATTACTATATTATACATTACCTGACTAGATAGGTTTTGCCAATGCAATCAAAATCATCTCACAAAAAAAATACCGGTAAAATATATTTAAAATCACAAAATGTGAAAGCAAAAATTTCAATATTTGTATAACAATTATGCACCTCATATCTTCCAATTCTCTCCAAGATAAGTTGAACAATTCTAATTTGAAAGTGATAACATGCTGAAAGGTTAATTATGAAATGTAAATTCCAATGGCATTACAGAGAAGAACAGAGCAAAAGCAATGGCATCATGCAACATTTAAAAAAATCACCTAAAAGGACAAAATCATTGTCAAGTCCATCAAAGGGTAGAACTCATTCCACTAAAAGGAAATGATCTGCAGCTCTCATATTTCACGTCTAACTCATTTCTCAGATAATTCGTAGCTTTTCTAATATCACAACGGCAATCGTTGGATCATACGATATTATTAGTATGCAAAACAACCGCAAGCATATAAGGGAACGCACAGAGAAAGCAGACTCAGCAAAAAAATTACCATTCAACAAAGACAGATAGGCTCTCTAACTCCCCAATATTACAAATGCTGTACATTACTTCACTGTAAATACCAAAAACAGTCAAACAAGTAGCGATAACAGAATGAGATGATGACCTAACAAAAATACCTTCATGCAAATATTTACAGGACAAAATTTTACAAGGTTTAATTGACAACATAGATGATGCATCACTAACCAACATATTATACATATACAGTAGAAGGTATAGAAATCCATCTAGCGTACAGAGCCTCGTTACCATTGCCATAGCATAGCATAGCATAACGTGGCAACCATGGCAATGCAAGGTCTAAAAAGATCAAGCTAATCATCATGCCATCTACATGTTGAATTCAGCCATCTTACCTTTACACCATTTCTCTCTATTATGAAGGCATCTTCTGGCTTATAATTCACAATAAGAATGGAAAAATCAGACTCATTCAAATTAATCACAGACTTGATCAAGTAATTTGTAAGCAAAATGAAAACTAAATGAAATGTAAATCCCATTACAAATCAAAATAAGAAACTGAAAACAAAACTGACAACTATAAATAAGGAGTAACTAATAATAGCACAGGAATCCAAATCACACCACATCTAGACATGATTGGCTAAAACCCTAAAGAATTTCCATTGTCACAGAACCTCAGATACGGCAAAAGCTCATCTGAAACCCAAAGACTCAGGACAGGAAACGACCTCTGTCCATTTCAGCAAATGATTTTGAAACCATCTCAGCACTCAGGCAGCAGTAGGGCAAACCTTTCCCACCAAGGGCCACATTTTATAGAATATCTTCTTGTGGGCTAAAATTAAATCAGTTTCTGGACCCATACATCATGTGCAGAACACAAATCCAAAATATACAGTTGGTGTTGGGACCAAACCATTCTGCAGGACATCCAATCATCCTAGCTCCAAGCCAATGCTGCCTAGCTCTAGCCTTGGTCTTCTAGTGGAAAAACTTAGCACAACATCAAGTAGGCAGATATGCTTAGCGATGCTCACAACACCTTCTTCAAAGTTCCAAGAAAAAAAGTAGAAAAGACAAAAACCACAGAAGCCAAAAATCATTACAAGTACATTGATTTGCAGAAAGCAAAACCTACAAATCACTGAATCCACTAAATAAATGCAGCCGAAGAAGAAGAAGAAGAAGAAGAAGAGAGTTGAGAGCAAACCTGGTCCTGAGGGGGAGATTTTGGCTCCGGATTACTCGTTGAGCTGAGGCGCGGGCGTTTTGCAAGCGCAGCACAACTGCCTTCGCTGTCTGAAAGTTGACCAGACGAAGAAGTCTTTGAAGTGGAAGGAGGAGGAGGAGGAGGAAGGCGCTTCAGTCCGTTCTGACCGCTCTGCTTGGCAGCCATTGCCATTCTACTGCCAATGACGCTTGACGATTGATCTTTAATGGTCTGAAAAGACAAACCTAAAAACACAATCAACAAACATTAGCACAGTGTATATAAAAATATATGTGCACACACACACACACACACACACACACACACACACACACACACACACACACACACACACACACACACACACTAGGGCTGTGGATATTAATGATCAATTAATCGATTAATCATTAAACTTTTAATCGATTGTATGTATGTATGTGTATATATATATGTATATATATATATATACATATATATATACACATACATACATACATACATATGTACATATATACATACATACATACATATGTATATATATATATACATATATATATACACATACATACATACAATCGATTAAAAAGTTTAATGATTAATCGATTAATTGATCATTAATATCCACAGCCAATGTGTGTGTGTGTGTGTGTGTGTGTGTGCAGAAATATATATATATATATATATATATATATATATATATATATATATATATATATATATATATATATATATATATATATATATATATTAAGGAATTACAATTTCACTTGTAAACTTAGAAATCAGTGCCTCGTATTTATCTTTGCCTAATGCATGACTTGCCCAGTCAATTATCCCTTTCACCGTCTGCACGGTTTTCTTCTGAAATCATAAACTCAAATTTCAAGCACATTTTATTCTTTAATAATAAGTGTATTTCAAAAATTGATGCATTTTAACTTGAAACTTAAATTCTGAAATGCAAACTCACTCTGCACTCAGGCGCTATTAAGCATAAATCTAAGAACCAAATACATCAGATGAAACATCGGACACTGACTTGATCGAATGGGATTTCCAGTGCTGCGTTTTGGGTTCAGTGTCTTTGCTGACGATGACTTTTTCAGCGCTCCTTCATTCTTTGCCGATTGCTTTCCCTTTGCGAGCGGATCATTCACAAAACTTGAGTCCAAAGGAGGCTTCTTTTTTGAGTGACTTCCAAGAAGCTTCTAGGATATTTAAAAAAATGGCAAAATTACTCAATCTCAAAATTCTTCATAAGAAACATCAATTAGAATTGTCATAATCGACATGAAATAACATTTCAATAAATACTAAATCAACGTAAATGAAGAAGAGAAAATGAATATAGACCATGAAAAGTAAAGATTTACAATTACACAGTTGACAAGCATACACGTTGAACAATTAGGTTACACTACATTACATAATGGTCACAGCTGGCCAATAAAAGGGGAGCATTCATTGTGTGCATATACATACACCATTACGCCTCTATATAATTGTTCCTCGATAAGCTTAACCCTCTTGTAATGACATAAGCAGTGACTTGATTCACATAACAACACACACACACTGTGACATTCCAAATTGTCTGCCATTGACAGCTGCTGAGAAATACAAAATTGCAGATTTTTCTCACCTTTAGTTTTTTGAGGCTGCTTTGTTTCTTCCTCTCGTCGTCTGGAAGTTTTGATGGAGCCGGAGTATTAGCTCCGTTCATAATTCTCAAAGTCTGAATGGAAACCGGAGTCTTTCTCCCAGGATCATCAGCATTTCCATTCTAATAAAACACAAACAAGAAACTAGTGAAAACATGACGTCTCAAGAAGATAATTAAAACCTGAAAGACAAGAAAGAAACAGTTGTCAATGATTTAGTTTCAGAAATAAAGGAAAATCAAATTTGCAACAAAATGACCTTTCACAAAAAAATTTAAACAAGAAAAACAGCAGCTTTTATAGAAATGAATTAAAACCTTAAAACGATACAAACCTTCTCACGTGCTACTTCGAGAGCTGATTTCTTTCGAGCTGACATTCTCAACAACTGAATTCACACATAACAGAACCCTTTCAGATCAACAAATAACACAGCATAAATTGCAACTATGTTGTCTCTACCACATCATTGAAGATTACATAATCAGCATTGAAATGAATTTAAGATACAAAGGTCAAAACAGCAAAAACCACGGAAAAGTTTGTGTTCAAAAGGAATCACGCATAACATGAAAACCGAACAGTAGAGGAATATCACCCATCTCTAGCTAACGTTGGATTTAGAGACCAAAAAATTCAATTTGATTCCATCTTTAACACACTTTGATCTTTATGGATCTTTCGGTTTCTGTGCAAGCAATTTGATTTTCAATTGGCAAAGAACTTACTCCACTCTTGTTTCGACAACGGAGCTCTTGCTTGGAGTATCACCTCCTTAGTCTTTTGTTAAGTCTGCAAGTACAACGCATGAATTTAATCCTTTAAAACCAATCCACTTTATTCACACAAAGCTCACTTTTATCCCTTGAGTCAAATACATCATCTTTTACGGAGCTATAATAATGGATAATGTTACCATCGTTTACTTATTTCTTCCTCGCATTCCTTTTGGAACATTGGTTTGCATCTTCTCTGACATATTGTTGTCTACCACCTGCTAATCCTCTTTCTGTGTTAAATCTCCATTGTCCTGGTTGATCTCTGTATGTGCTTCTTCAAGTCCTTTGGCCTACCTTGCTGTCTTTCAGTTTCCTTGGTTTCCACTCCACTGCCACTTTTTCTGGGGCTCTGGGGATCGCTTCATCACATGTCTCATTAGCCTCCATCTTCTACGAGCACCAATTTCTTCATTATTCAATAGACGAGGGAGGGCTCAATGAAACTCTGAGAATTGAACTCATGACCAACCGATTACTAGGTACAACAGCTAAATCTGAGACGGTCAGCTTGATCGCAGCCAACACATTAAGGCACAGCAAAACTTGTAACATTACACAGACGATTTTAACTCCCAGTTGGCGGGCACGTGACTAACCGAGAATAAAATCTTCTACCTCCAGGTATTGAACCCGGGACGACAGATCAGCGCAGGGCAGGCACTCTTTGAGTGACCCACTGAGGCGAACCAACTGTCACGCTCTGACTATTCACTCCTCAATGCGGTCACCCCCGCCCACGTGGCTTGCGTTATGCAGAGGGACATCACTGCATCAATAACAGTTAAATTCTCCTTTCAAATTACAGATCCAACTCCTCTCCAGTTGTCTTAAAATTCTATAAACGAAACAAAAATAAACGAAAAACGCAATTTAAGCTTAAAAATTCACCGTGAATATAGGAAAGACAGAATAAAAGCGTGGCTTGGAATTATTGTTGATGCTGCCGCTAATGACTTTTAAGGGAACTGCTGTAGCGTTCGAGAGAATTGAGTCAAATAAATCCCTGATACAAAATGAGAGAGTAAACTTCTTGTATGAAAGATTACAGCAATATTAACGATCTAATAATTATATTAATGGGTAGCTTCAACATAGAAGACCATACCATTCTGTGGAATGCGCTCCCTGATTCGCTGGCCAGGACTACTTCTCCTGAAACGTTCGCCAAAGTATGGCAAAGAACTAAAAACGTATTTGTTCACCAGATCGTACAGTTATTAGTGTTGATTGTACAGCGCTTTTGGTTTTGGCCGATGGCCAATTGGCCATGTTACG
Organism: Metaphire vulgaris; assembly: GCA_018105865.1. NCBI lineage: Eukaryota > Metazoa > Annelida > Clitellata > Crassiclitellata > Megascolecidae > Metaphire > Metaphire vulgaris. The sequence continues at coordinate 558,976 of CM030858.1, read as the reverse complement.
GCGCTTCACAAATAGTCGAATAATCTTATTATATAATTCTCGATGTCTGTCCGTCCGTCTGTCGCGTCTGTCCGCAACACGGCGGGTATTGCAAGACGCTGTTGTCATTGACAACCAAATATTGTTTAATCAAAACTGTCAAAGGAGCGTTTAACGAAGCGTCTTAATTGCAGCTTAAACTCCCGTTCCCTCACCCCATCCCTCTCTCAATCGCCCAGGCCCCAACCCATTTCCGCCCCGGCCCCAAACCCCCTTTTCCCTTCCTTTCCCCCCATCCCCTTCCCTCTCTCCATCCCCTCCCAATCGCCCCGGCCCAACCCATTCCGACCCCGGCCCCAAACCACCCTGTTCCCTTCCTCTCCCAACCCTTTTCCCTCTCCCCATCCCTCTCCCAATCGCCCCGGCCCCAACCCATTCCGGCCCTGGCCCCAAACCCCGTTCCCCTTCCCCTTTCCCCCCTTCCCTCCCCCAATCTCCTCCCAATCACCCCGGCCCAACCCATTCCGGCCACGGTCCCAAATCTCCGTTCTCCTTCCCCTCCCCAACCCTTTTCCCTCTCCCCATCCCTCTCCCAATCGCCCCTGCCCCAACCCATTCCAGCCCCGGCCCCAAATCCCCGTTCCCCTTCCCTCTCCCCATCCCTTTTCCCTCCCCCATCCCTCTCCCAATCCTTCTGGCAACCCATTCCCATCTTCCCGGCCCCAAACCCCGTTCCCCCTTCCCTTTCCCCATCCCCCTTCCCTCTCCCATCCCTTCCCCAATCGCCCAAGCCCCGTTTCCAAACCTACACAACGCTGCTCCGAAAACCCGTACAACCCACTTTCCTCCTCCTCCCAAACCTCCCTTCCCTCTTCCAATGCCCTGTCCCCCGTTATTATATATATATTTATTCATTCCTAGCCTCAATACCTATTTTTTAAAAATGTAACCCCTCAATTGGGGATTAAATTTTCACACGCCGTCACCGTACTGGGGATTTAATTTTTGGAAAAGCGTTCTTCAGAAATGATTGCTGTAACGTTTTAAATTTGCTATATCTCAGGCTATATAGGAGCTAAAAAGATGAGGCTTGCACCATTGTTTAGATTGTTTATTCCTCTTTCTAACAGTCCGTGTAAAACAAAAAAATGGGAGTAGAGTCCACTTTACGGCCTAAAATATCACCCTCTCCCCCAAAACATTTTTAAAGCCCCCTAGCAAAATATTTTCAGCGGTAACCCCACTTTGGTCAGCGGCGAAGTTCTAAAGGGATGTCAGAGAAATAAAATAAACCAAAAAATTTGAAAATCGGTTGACATTTGGCAAAGATCTATCAGTTCTAACCCGATGACCCCAATATTTGAACATAATTATTATCGGTGAATTTCGCAAAAGTTTTGAATTCTGATCAAAATTACAAGATCCAGCGAAGGCATTATGTCCATTCCCATTGATGCCATTGCTGGATCATGACTGAATTCCTAAATCGATTTCTGTTCCATTAAATATTTTAATTTTAGTTTCCTACTTTTTTGAATTTGCTATATCTCAGGCTATATAAGAGCTAAGAAGATGAGATTTGCACCATTGTTTAGCTTTTTTATTCCTCTTTCTAACCGTCCGTGCAAAACAAAAAAGTCCAGCGTTCACGAGCTTTTCGACAATCAAGTGAGAATGAGGAGCAGGCTGTTGCTCGGGGTGAAAAGCAGCACAGCAAACAAGAGAATCAAGCACTGCATGTCGTTCGACACTGCCAAATCATTACACTTACGTTGACTATCAAGTTTCAGAAAATTCCCGCGAATGGGCGTTAACTCGGTTGAAGGAAAAGGCGGCGAGTTAAGGGCAATTAATTGCGCAAAATGCTATTGCATTTGCGCAAAATCGGGTGGTAAAACAGCCAATCTCCCCCGTCATAAAATGCTATTGCATTTGCGCAAAATCGGGTGGTAAAACAGCCAATCTCCCCCGTCATAAAATGCTATTGCATTTGCGCAAAATCGGGTGGTAGAACAGCCAATCTCCCCCGTCATTTTTGACGGGTAAACACCTAGTAAATAAATAAAAAATACAGAGAATGCCGTGATTACCGTACATACTGTGCGTGGTGTCAATGGTGGAAACACAGACGGTGTACCATCTCCGTGCCATGGCGCACTCAATCTGGTCACCTACAAGAATTATCTATTCAAGGCCAATGTCTATCACTTAAACAAATTTAAGTGAAAACAGGAAAAGAAAAGTTCACATAGGCCTACAGACATCACACACTCTTGTACAAAAAGGCAAGACGAACAAACCATGTGCCTTGGATTTTATGACAATGAAGTCATCTTATTCTCTTCTACAAGTACTATAGGATACTTGATTGGTCTTGTGTATCTATTAGACTATAGATAATGTATTGTGGAAGTTAAGCAGCAAGTAAGGGAGGAATTTATGACATTGCCTACTGCAAAGTTTTGTTATTTGTAATTGTAGATGTAAAGATAAGAGGATAAAGAAGGGAAATACAGGAACAAACCTAAAAGGGGACAAGAGGTCAAAGAATGACTCAGTGGTTTAGCCAGGATTTCCGGAAGGTGGGTTATAATTTCCAACTACGAAAAATGTTGACAAGAAAGAAAGGTGTCATCCTCATCTTCGTGTGATCTCTCCTTAATCACTTTGCTTTCCTTCGCCAGCGCTGACAGGCAAAAAAAGGTCGTCACCTTACTTACCGGTAATTGCGTTAGCTGTTAGATCCTATAATTCTATAGTGCTAACAAAATTATTTTAGGTTGGGCAGTCAAGGGGGTTTAAACCTTCACAACCACGTCCGGAAAAAAAATGTGTGAAACACAATGGAAATTTTTTGGGTCAGGCAGCCAATGGGGTTTTAACCCCAAACCCCCCTTGGCTACGCCATTGGTTTTACTATCAAAGGCAACATTCAGTCTACTACTAGGAAAAATTGTTTAATTGAATGTAATACATTGACAAAGCTTCCATAGCACCTTGTGTACCGATAAATATCATTCAGTCTAACAGATATTATTCTGTAGCTTAAAATTAAGAACATTATTCTAAGAGTTTTCTAAAGATAACTGCAAATGCTAAATTCTTCAGCCTGGGATTCAGGAGTCGAATGGAATCAAATGCATAATCAAGCAATCACAAAAATCATCAACCGACCAACTTCATCAACTCATTATCAGTAACTCATAAAACGTCTTCTGAATTCCTGCGGATTCAACGGGAATATTATGCCGCTTCAAGACAGCTGCATAATGTCACATATGTATATGTTTTACCAAAATACTAACGGCAAATATGCAAATGTTTCATCACAGGATTGCAGACGATTGCGCAGAACGCAAGTGAAAAATTAGGACTCAAAACAATCAAAGCTCAAATTCAAAAACGACCAATCAGACAAGTTTGAACGAAGCCTGTTCAATTCAACGCATTGCAACGTCTGACTGTGCACGTGCATCTAACTACAGTGTAAGTAATCATAATATCAGTCCTGTGGTAGGATTCAACGTTAAACCACCGACAGTGTTCTGTCAACATAACAATCTCATAAATCGAAATTGAACTCTCAGTCCTACCTGGTAATCTAAAAGCCACTATGCACACAGTAGCACTATATAAATTAGCCTATAACTAACTAACTAACTAACTAACTAACACAATGACAGTGAAAGTGCCAACTACCATACAGCGAACACAAGAGGAATGCACCTCACTTGGACGCCATCGAGGATTGCAAACGAGGAATAAAATATCATGTACAGCAACGCAGAAACAGATAATAAACAGTTTAAGATTTTCATCTAAGCAATAATACCAGTCCAGTGCAATGATTGTAAAACCAACAAAATTTTGATTCATATTGCTACCTACTAGTAGGACAACAAATTTCCTTTCCAACAATTGCAACTCAAATCCTTGAAAATCATTCAAATTATTTGATCATAAGCAACAACAACGACGACAAACGACGACCGGGTGCCGTCTCCAGCTGAGATCTAGCAGCCGCCACCGGCTGTACGTTCCTCCTCCGGCCAGGACTCCGAAGTTTGGCGAGCGTTCTATGACTCGCGGTAACCCACGTCTGTGGAACGCGCTCCCTGATGCGCTGGCCGGGATTACTTCACCTGAAACGTTTGCTAAAGAGCTGAAAACGCATTTGTTCACCATATCGTACAGTTGACTGTTGACTGTACAGCGCTTTTGGTTTTGGCCGATGGCCATGTTACGGCGCTTCACAAATCGTCGAATAATAATAATAATAATAATAACAACAGAGAGACGCCCAAAAATCTCCTTCACAATCTATTTGAAATGTGACATAGCGATCTTCTAGAGAAAGTCATTCAAAAACTTTTAAAATAACAATTCAAAACATAAAATCACGTTATTTTTTCAAAAACTAAAAATAGTCAAGCAAATTCTTCTTTTAGCAAATTCAAATGTCATTCCAGCAATTTAAGAAAAGAAAAATACGACACACACCTTCAACCAGACACCTGCGTGCACTTCCCTGATGCTTACCAGGTACACATTCCACACTGCAGCTGCATAGCATGAATGCTTATAAGCCTTTGAACGAATACTGAGGTAACTCAAAAGCTTTTGCTTCTTAAAAAGTAAAGGTCCATAAACAAACCAGTATGCATTCAGTATTCATGAAATATATAACCTTTTACAATATGTCAATTTATATAGCGCTTATTTAAATGCAGGCTTAGCTAAGCACAAACACACGTGCGATGATATAATGTATAATATGAAAATAGCAAATTTAACATAACATCTGCAAGTGGAGCTTTCAGAACTGATAACAGATAAACACACACAGAACAATAAATGCAAACATTTGAATAATCATATAATGCGCTGATATTGTATTACATCCTCATGTTATATTTTGTACACCCTGTTCAATTAAGATCTTCTGTTAACTTCAAAAAAGAGGAAATGAATGTTGGTGACACCCTGCAGAAGACACCTGTTGTTATGTCATGGAAAGACAGTCTTTGCTGACATCAAAGACAAACACATTTACTCGATAACAAAAGAAGAGAAGATTAAGAAAAAGACTAAACTAAATGGTCGCTTGACTTGAGAATGAAGGAAAACTCAAAGCATGAGAAAAATTGTATATAAAAAAAAGCAAAATGACAAAACAGACAACTGACTGAATGACGTCCCAAAGAAGTTTTGATATATTCAATTGATAGAAAACATCATGTGATGAAAACGACAGAGACTCAGAATGTGAGTATTAAGACAACTTCAACAGCTAAAGAAACCCAAACGACTCCATCAGAATAGACATGCCGTTGAATAAGGAGAGGCAAATCTTATGCAGACAATCTTAAAGCCAACAGTTGCTGCATATTTTGCACCAAGACTGCTTTCAACATAAAACATAGAAATAATTTATATGACATCATTGCTTAAATTAACAATAACTTCACACTAGTGGCATAATTTTTATTCCACCCGACACCAAATGTCTTAATAATTTTTTAGAGCAATATCTATTATCTGAAACTGAAATCTTCTCCTCAATTGTTACTTTTACAGAAAAACTTGTTTCAATGGAAAACAGTTGTAAATACCGGTAGGTGACAAATTACAACAGAAGCAGAGTGGGTTACGGCCAGTTACACGCTGGAGCGGCAGGCTGAGAGAGCGGGTCCAAGCCCCGTTAGCGCCCCTAGTGGCTTTCACACAGGCAGCAATGCCTCCTAAGTCAAGCTGAGAAAGCAAGCTGCTCAAACTCAGTTGTAAATCAATTGATTGCCAATGATTGCTTTTTTAGAATGTGAACATCATATTACCACATAATAATAGTTCAGTCATAAAACAATTTAAAACTGCAGGACAAAATCGGAGAGAAGGCAAACAACAAACTCACTGCTGCAGATGCACCAAGTCAAACTAAGCAGTCACAGCAAATGACTCAAAAATCACAATTAAAGACAAATGTCAGAAAATAATAAATAAATAAATAAATATAAAGATGAAGTGTAGAGCAGAGCATCTTCTCAACCAGACGAGTATTTTTCAGTGATGTTACCGCAACGGCCACACTTCGAAGGAAGACTCCAGCTGCCATCACCTTTATCGCCTGACGGAGGAGCTTCAAGGTCACAAGGTGTAGAGGTTGTAGCATGAACGACCTTTAAACGACCTCCTACCAACCAATGGTTCTGAAATAATGCACCAAACATGCGATGAGACTCTCAAAGCAGCCTGGTCTCAACTTTCAAATGGAAGAACATCAAATTTATTCACAAGTAATTCACTCACACATGACCATTTGAGTCTTGTAGACAAGAAGAAGCAAGATAATGATAGTCCAGGGTCCACGTAATGTCTTCAAAATACAAAATGATGACTAAGAAGAGAAGAAAAGATGAGAGGAATGAGAAACACTGAGGATGAATCGGGAGACAAGCAAAGTCAAGAGACACAGATTCCTCTAAACTCTAATCAACACTGTATGTAAAGTAATGTAATGTAGCATACAACACTGCTGTAATTCAAAATGTTTTGAAAGTAAATTTAAAACATCAACTTCTGGACAAACTGGTTTCTTTCAAAATGACAGGAATAAAATAAACTCAAACAGTGAAATGTGATTTTTAAAAACTCAGCTGGAAAAAATAAATAACAGAAAACCTTCAAAGTGAAGAGTTTTTTGAAAGAATTCAGCTTCAGATAGTAAACTAAAAAATTCAAAACGATGATATAATATTAAAAGAATTTACAATTCTTCCATCTTTCCCAAACAGTTCAAGAAAGTTTCCGATGAATTCGCGTGACTTCGTTTCCCACAAATTTATGAGTTCATGGCTTTTATCTGCAATTCGTTCTTTCACTTCATTCACTTTCGTCTGCAGTTGAATCATCTTTTCCTGTTAAGAAGTCATCACAAAAGCAATCAAACAGATGGTCAATCAACTCGTCAATCAACAAAGTCACAAACAGGCAAAAAGCAAAGAAACACCGCACACTGCGATTTGCCATTTGTCAAACACACAGCGGCACATAAAGAACCAGCAAAATCATTAAAAGATCACACCCAGATGCCTTTCAAATGACAATTCCATAATGGCAAATACACTTCCACATGCTGAGACCAGAACTGAAATAGCACATACATGGAGCTAGTGGGAAAGCCTTGAGCCAAGAAAGGTCATAACTAGAAGAAAGTTCTAACAAAATCGCTTTCTTCCCTCAAAACGCCATCTAGTGATTCACACAGAAAACATACGTGTCATCATCATCACCGAGATAATGTATCCATTGGTTAAATGCAAGTGAGTAGGTAGCTAAGCAATCAAAGGACCAATCAACCTGGTCAATCAGCAATCAATAAGCTAATCAACTGCAATGAATCACTCAGATAAGCAACCACAGAGGAATGAACCTTAAAAAATCGGCAAAAAATTGCAAATTCCATAAAAGCTATAATTATTCCATAATGTTACAATTTGAATCTTCTGTGAATTCATACTCAATGACCTTGACAAATCCAACGTTCATCTCTTTTGCGGTGCAACCGTCGGCAAGATTTTGACGCACGTACGTGTCGTAGTCACGAATTATTCTGGCAATGACGTCAGTCGTTGAGATTCCCTCCGTACGCTGCGTTGCAACAAACCTACAAAATGAAAACGCAGTGCACATTTGAATACAATTGACTTCACATTAGACGAGCAGTCTACAGTAATTCAATGGAGGTGACAATGAAGTGGCCGTTGAGTCTGTGTTGCACGAAGCGCAGTGGAGTGCAGAAAGTGGTGGGCGTCCAGGGTGAAGTCAATAAAAAAATGTTTGACGAGTCAAAAAAAATTGCCGAGTCGATTTTCGCGCCACCCCCCATCTGGTCGGAGCCCGGGGGTCACCAAACCACCAGCCCCCCCTCTGCATGTCACTGAAGAAGCGACACAAGCCCTGGTCACATTCCGCTGCATTCAACTCTCTTCATACCAGTAGCTAGGACAGTATTTGAAATAAATGCATTATCCTGTTTTAATTTGGACTGCAAGTGAAAAGGCCATTTTGGCCAAAATTCTAGCAAAGAATTTTGATGAAGCCATGACTTGGCAAGTGGCACATTCACCTCCCAGCGTCCTTCACCCATTTGTACGGGTCACCTTCACTCGGACAATCATACGGCAGATCATCGTGAGCAACAAAGTCAATCTGCAAAACAAATGAAGACAACGGATGATCCAGTGGAGGTCAGGAATTTTCAACAACAGAACTACAACAAGCGTCTTTACCAAATTAATTAAGAAAACAAATTCACGAATTTCAGACGTTAAAGATAATCTGTAAACTGCAGAAAGAAACTGAGAAAGTTCTGCTGAACGTTCACAGAACAGAGACCTTGTACTCTTCCAGGAACTGCTCACTGACCATCCACGGGGCGTTGGGAATGAGTTCATCGACGTAACGGCAATGACGAACCGCTTCACAGCGCTCCGTTTCGTTCATCACAGTACGACCCTTCAGCCTCAAGGTATCTGCATCTGTACAGACTTTGCAAAGAAAGGAAAAACACTGGCAAAATAATAATAAACATCTCAGATCAACAACAACAACAACAAGAAATGCCCAATATACCCTATATCACCTGTGTACTTTGGTCTCAATTCTAGCCTACAACACAAAGCCCAGAGAAGCTGGGTTCAATAAAACAACCAGAGAAGCAGCAAAGAACATGACTATCCAGGAGATACCTTTGCACAGCCCAACAAAATCTGACAGGCAAATAGGCAAATGCATCGGAAAGGTCTAAATTAGAAAATGCACGCACAAATACAATCTAAAAGGAATTGCCTCAGACGACTACTCTTGTAACCTTTCTCCCTTGACAAGAGCTCGGAATTTATAGATCAACAAATAAACACTATCCTCAATATTTCTGGAAAAATGTAACATTCTCTCTACAGTGGAGCCCTAATTAAATAATCAGAATAGGACACAGCCAAACAGACAGAGGAAACAAGTGAACCACAGACAAATATGATGATGATGATCTGTGCTTGATTAATTATTGCTCAATGTTAACACTTATGAGTTGGATGACATTAAGTCGATAAGCGTCCTTGGTTTGTCAAATGAACATTATGCTTCATTAAGCAACATCTGTAACAGAATTCTGCGAATAAATCAGGTCAGGTCAGGTCTTCGTCCTCCAGCTGTGCTCAGCTATCGACTTCTCCATGACATCTCTCCAAAGTTCTATGTCCTTTGCTATTTCTTCCAGGGTTATTCGGTGTCTTCTGTCAGTTTTCCAACTGATATTCATGTTTAATTGTACATCTGCCATGTGCAGATCCTCTTCCAATCCGTCCACCCATTGTCTTTTCGGTCTTCCTTTAGATCTTCTCCTCTCTGGTTTGTGGTTGAAAATTCTTTTTGGTTTCTTATTTCATCCATTCTGAGTATGTATCTGGTCCATTTCATTCTTCTTTTCTGATGACTTCCATGATGTTTGGTTGCAGTGTTCTCTCTCTCAACTTCTTCATTTGTTATATGTTCTTTGTATCCAATCCTTAGTATTCTTCTAAGCCATTTATTTTCTATTACTATTAATTTTTTCTCCAATTCATTTTTATGGTACAAGATTCACATCCATATATTAGTATTGGTATTAGACAAGTGTTGAGAATTCTTATTTCTGTTTTCATATAAAAGCTCAAAGTCGACAGAGGGCGTTAAAATTTTATCTCTCCCTGTTGACCAAAGAAGTCAGATGAATACAGAAATGTGAGACGGTCAATGGACCACAAAAACAAAATTAGAAACAATAAAAGTGAACATTACTGATTCAAGTGTTTTAGCTTGGATATGATGATTCAGTTTAAAAGCTGAAAATGAAACAACAAAATGCATTGATCCGAGGTTAACATTAACAGAGAAACCCTCTCTACTACAAGGCCAAGTCTCAGGGTTAGGGTTACCGGGTAGTTAGGCCAGAGTTATGGTTATGACTAGTTAGACAAAGGTTGGGGTTAGGGTTAGGATGTGGGTTAGATAGATTTTTAGAACAAGATTAAAACCCCATCTTTTGACCTGGCTTATCCACCATAGACTGTCACCAGTTTTGTCTGGTCGGATGCCCTGCATTTGACCTCGATCTTTAATGATTTGGGTTTTGGTGTGCCATCGGTTGATGCTCCTGTGCATTATGAAGTGGCGCTATAGAAGTTTAAGATTAGATTAGTCTGCCTCGGATCTCATCAATCCGATGGCGTGAGACCGTTCGCGGCCGAGCCATTGTCGGCGATGACTGACTAGGGTTGGGTTTAGGGTCATTAGCAGCCTTGGAGTCAAAGGGAGGTTGCTGCAGCTGACTCTTACCTTACAGTGGCCGGATGCTAGGGTTGGCATTTTGCCCGGCAGTGAATGTGTTAAGAGAAACAAACAACAGAATACAGGAACACTGCACAGCAAAGTGAAACACAATGTCCCATACATAATCATTCATACATTCTATCTGTCTGTCTCTGTCTCTATCTGTCTGTCTCTCTCTTGCAATGATGCCTAATTCACTTAGAACAAATTCTAAGAAATCTTGATTACAGCAGCGACAAGAAAAGCAATGTCCTCCAACTTTACCGCCAGCGATGAGATAGACGTTTGGGAAGATGGCTTTTGCCTGCATCAACTGTCTTGCGTGACCAGAATGAAAGACATCGTAGATGCCATCTGCATAGACACGAACGGGGCGACTCACTGAAGACAGAAGAAGACACTAAATTCACATTTCCCAAATCAAACGGTTTAAAATCATAACAGTCTACCAAAACCATGATTAATCAAATCTAAGTAAGTAAGTAAAAAGTAAAATCTCGTTAACTTCTATAGTGCTTTCAAAAGCTAAGCTAATCTAAGCACCAGAAACATTCAAAATCTCTTAATATCACATTCAACAGACTGCTCGGCATTCACAACGCAAAGCATTCAGCTGATTCGACAGCAACAGGGTGAGTTGATCAATTTAAAATCTGGTTTAGAGCTAAATTATTTCTGCCATCAAAAGCAGGAATACTGCAACCAATTAGTTTACATGTGAAATAAATCCCTGTATTCTTATTTGCAGTAAAATATCAGATGAATGCATTTGGTGCTGCCGCCATATTCCTCGCATATTCAACTGCATTCAGGATTACTTCTTGATACAGAACACACAAACAATTTTAGGGTAAACGAATAAAACATTCACATTTGCATCTAATGATTCAAAGATGAAATTCTCAACCAGCATAGAATGATTGGCTGCTTTCTTAAAGTGTTTCAGTCAAATGGGAGACCAATTAGAGACTACATTCTATGCTCAAATAGGAAAAATGGCTGGTGACTAAATCACAGACAGGGCCGTTACTGTAGGTGCTGCAGCTGTTGCACAGAGAAGGTCATTATATATTACATCCGCTATAAAGTCTAATGACTTTCTCACTCTTTCCCTCTGCAGCCATTTCTTTGGTTATCTTGATTGAATAATCAATCTGTTCTCTCACTCTGATGCAGACGTCTTCATGGGTGAAATGAGCAGCAGACGTACACGACTACAACAAAAAGCAAAAGCACATCGTCTGCTCACAGCAAACACGCTTATCAATCAATGCAATAAAAGAACAAACAAGAAAGAAACAGGTGAAGAAATGAAAAATAAGATTATGACATTGCTTCAACTCTCACATTAAGCACATGTGGCTAAAATAATTCAATGCATATCAGTTGTTTGCAAATTGTTTATGATATTTGGAGATTAAACAGCAAACTGCATATGAAAAGTCAGTTATCAGATCAAATGCACCGCGTGGGGAAACTATGAAAGTCTGGTCTACTTGAAGCTGCATGTGTCTCTCATTCAAACAAATCCGATAGGAAATAGAGGAGTCAAATACATTCAAGGATCTTGAAAATTCAGAAACGGTAAAAACACCACAAGAATTATGGGGGTAAAGGTTGCTGACCCCTGCATTAGATCACCTTCCAAATAAGACCCTATGGATGTTCAAGCAATAGCTGAACGGTTACCTTTTCATAAAGAGTACAGAAGAGAACTGCATGGCGGTAAAGAAAATACTGAAGAAAACAAATCTGCATACTTCAAAGAACAAAGGATAATCAGAGAACCCCCAACACCGTACCTAAGAGGTTAGAAGAGTAATTAACCCCTTATGTACTGTGTTGATGAGCACCCTTTGTCATATATACCATGGACACCATGCAATGTAAGGCACTATTGGCAGTGGAAATACAGCAATATTGCAGCATATGAGTGTTGTTAGACACTATTTGGGCTATATTGGGCTGCATTTTAATAATGTGGATGTGTTGTATGCTATGCTTCTACAAAACCAATCTGTACTTGAGTAGTATCAATCTGTTATTTAATAAGTATCAGCTACCTGTCTTTACTCAAGTATTCCAACAGTTTAAGCTAATTTATTTACCTCATTTAGCCAATTATTATTAATCTTTATTGATCATTTAGGTAACTCCACCTTTCTGTTAAAATCTTGCCCTCACTTGCTAGTACTTAGTTTAATTATACTCATTCTTTCTAGGATTACCACCTTTCAGGTAATCCTTATTTTCACATACAGTGTCACTAAGAAATTATTTATGCAATTGTTGCTTCTTTTCATTTTATTTTTTATTTTTTGGTACTTAGTATAAGTTAGTTAAAGTTAAATTTTTGAAAATTTGCATTAAATATACTAAGTATGTATCCTGACATATTTCTATTTGTATCATTTGTGTATGTATTGTGAAAATAAAAAAGACCATTTGATTTGCTAGTAGATAGCAACAGCCAGCCATGAGCAGGCCATGCCCATGGGCTTTCAGCTCTGGCTTGTGGAAGCGCTAGCAGAAATTTAGACTAAATAAAGTTAACATTTAGAATTAATTAGTACAAAACGATTTAGTAAAGATGTTGTGGTGCAAATGAGAAAAGACAGTGAATTATAGTAAAGATGAGGGTCCACTTCTGGCATATGGCTGATAAATTTACCATATATTCGCTGGCAGTGAAAGGGTTAAGAACACTGGGAGGAGAAAAGGCCATGATCAGATGGGATCCCAGTAGAGTTAAGTACTGAGTACAGGAGGTGGCAGGATACATAAACTATGCACTGGAAAGTGGGAAAGAGGAAAACAGGCCGTTGATACACTTGGCTTCAAAGAAAGTGTGCTGTAACAAACAGAGGCCATCACTGATATCACAAGAAACTGCAGAGATGAACTCACCTGGACCTGGCCACAGGTGAACACAGAAACACATTTTGATGGCTCTAATATTCAACAATTACAAAATAAATACAGCCTTCATATGTCTTAGTTTAGGGCAATAATGAATTTCTTCATAAAATTGACAAAATAAATCAAAAGAGAAGGTCACACATTGTACTCCCCCTCCTCCACAGCATCCAGCATAAATATGCCCTACTGCCTCTGGTAGTAAAAAGGACAGAAAATTAATACAATAAATAACTACAGCTTCTGAGATTGAGTCAGCAATAATGAGATAACTTGAGGAGGAAATCAATGGCCTGATTTACAGCTTGAGTACAGTCTTTTAGTACAGAGGAGGAAAATGGTGATTCAAAGCGTCAACAGAATATGATGTGTACAGGAATTTCAGAAACAGACATTGGACAGAGTCAGCAGCTTTGATGAAACTCAAAGTGAGATTTGTATGGAGATCCTATTTCTACTCAGAAGCGCTTTCAGTTCTTGAGTTGTTTTAGTCTATTACGAACACAAAGAAATCCCAAGAAACAGCGACAGTCACAGATCCAGTGGCGAGGCCACAGAGGGGTTTGGGGGGGTTTGAACCCCCCACTTGCCACCGGGCCACCCGTGAGATTCGTGCAAAATTGCAGATAAATTTTTGGTGAGGGGGGGGGGGGTAGGAGGATGATTGAGGATCGGTTCTACTAGTCTAAGTATCAAGCGTTCTCAACTGTATATATCTACAGGATGGCGTTGTGGGCTTAACGGGTGGCCCGATGGCAATTTAGTTGCCTGCTGTCTACTTTTTGTCGCCTTTTGCCACTTGTGAGTTGTGACACTGTATAGATTTACAGCGATTTAAAATAAGATTTCAAGATTTGATTGAGCAGTAGCATCTGCCACGTGACTCTTACTCTTAGTAGCATTGACACTATGGGCCAAAGACAAGTAATTTTTGACTTAACACGCACAAATTGAAGCAGAATAATTTGAAATTGACTTAAGCATAAGAAATTACAGACATGGAACCTATTGATGCCAGACCTGCGATTTTGTGTCCAAAACAGTGATGTTAACAAGGACCGACCCCCCAAGGACGAGGATAAGGACAAGGACCGAACCCCCAAGGACGAGGATAAGGACGAGGACCGACCCTCCAAGGACGAGGACAAGGACGAGGACTTACCCCGCAAGCACAAGGACCACAAGGACTGACCCCCAAGGACAAGGATCAAGGACAAGGACAAGGACCAACTTCTGTCAGACAAAAAAGTCAGAAAGGAAAAAACCAAACACAATTTCATTTCGAATCACAAAATTAGAAAAGCAAAAAAAACATAATTTTTTAAACATAATGTAGTCAACAGCAATGCTGCATTTCAAATGCGACTTTAGGCACCTAGCTATGTTACTGCGCTTAAGAAATTGTCAAGTTTAATAATAATAATAATAATAATAATAATAATAATAATAATAATAATAAATGAAAAAGTGTTTCCAGCAGCTGATCAGTCATGCACACACGGTGAGGTCTAATTATGAGACCACTTTGCGAAAACACTCGTTCAACTGGAGCCAACGTCGCAGGGAAACAAAGAATTCTGCTAAAGAATCAATTGGTATTATAAAGGAAACAATGACTAAACATTTAAAGTAACTCAAAGCAAGTATGTAGCCAAAATATAAATCCACATACTACTCTTACCTTGGAACATAATTATCAGTACAAATGAATGAAAATGGTATACAAGTAATTTGGTCCTTATAAGGACTTTTCAAGGACTAAGTTACAAGGACCAGGACAAGGACCGATCTGCAAGGACGAGGATAAGGACGAGGACTGACTCTCCAAGGACGAGGACAAGGACAAGGACTTCAAATTGGTCCTTAAGGAGTCCTTAAGGACAAGGACCAGGACAAGGATTAACATCACTGGTCCAAAATGCTCTAAAACACACGTACGAGCATCTACGATTTCAAAAATTTTTCCGGGGGAGAAACCCCCGGACCCCATTCCAAGGGAGGCCGCGCTAGACGCGGCCGGGAAGGGAAGTGTCTAACGCGAGGAAATGGGAGAAAACAGGGTTATTTCTAACATTATCAATTTGGGGGTGTTTCAGGGTTATTCTAAACCTAACCTAGGGTTAACCTAACCCCACTTTCAAACGTCTGGCGCCGCCCCTGCACAGATCTGGTGTCACTTGTCAGCAAATTCCTGTTCCTCTGCTGTACTGATGTGTGGCCTTGGTTTTTTTCCAAGAGCTATTCCAGGACAACCTTAGCCTCCTAAACCACTTAAAATCACATTATTATTATTATTATTATTATTATTATTATTATTATTATTATTATTATTATTATTATTATTATTATTATTAATCATTATCATTATCATTATCATTATTATTATTATTATTATTATTATTAATATTATTATTATATTTTGTAACCATACAAACAACATAAATTTTGATTTCAGTATCAGTCAAATTTAATTATATTGTTTAAAAACAATGTCAATGAAACACAGAGATAAATATATATCACAGTGAAATACAACAATCATTCACTTATCTAACATGACAAAATCCAAGATAATGTGCAGCTTTGAAAAGTGCACAATGGATGCATCATTTGTATAAAATACAGCTCAGTATGATTACTGTTAAACAAAACAGAACGACTAACAGTTTGGTTGGCGTAAGAAGACACAGAGGAACTACTTTTTGCAAATCCATTCAGCAGCAGTGGCCTGTGCTTTGTCATCATCTGGCACTTGGCAAAGTTAATCCACAAAAATTTCTTTATCTTGAAAGCTGTTCACTCAGCAAAAAGTACTGAAAGAGAAAAATAAAAAAATGCAATAATAGAAGCAGGAGAAACAACAGAATCATTTACACACAAATAAACAATAACAAATTCTGACAACAAAGACAAAATTTGTAATTAAAAGTACAAGTTTGAAATCCTTAAGGTTCATAAAACACACTGTGTCAATGATGCTGCAAATTTCATGACTGTCATTTCAGCCTTAAAATAGAACTCTGTGAAAAAAGCATTTATATAGCACCACCTATGGATGAAAATTCAGAAGTACACTTTGTGGCTCTGGATCTCACTGGAAATCTTGACATCTTGGAAATAAATATCCTCTGCTGTACATCAGTACAGCAGAGGAAATCTTGGAAATCTTGCTCCAAGTCCATTATGAGTTCCTAATTCTTATTGTTGAGATTTTGTCAAAACGTAAGAAATTCAAGTTATTTTCTCTGCTTTTCAAATCCTATCAGTTGATAAATTAGAATATCCTTAGAGTATAAAGTTCATCACAGAATCCAAGTCTTTGATTTAAATCTTTGGTAGCATTGAGATTGCACAATGCAATGGAGCTTTGTTATCATATACAACAATCAATTACTCTAAAAGATCCAAAACAAAATATTTTATTGATAATCTCAACTGCAGTCCTAGAATTATTTATTATATATTGATTAGGGCAAATCAAGAATAAATCACTTTCTCCAATGAAAAAAGAAATAATTAATTCCTTAAAATGAAAATCAATACTGACAATAAATGAAAACTGTGACATAAATTAATGGCTCAACAAAGTGGTGCCCAGAAAAATTCCCAGGGACAAGACGGGGACTGTTTTAACGTGCAGTGATACACAAAATGTGCAGTGATAAAATGAAAATGTGCAGTGGTAAAATGCCATTTACTGTGCTTTGTGCAGTGATAAATTTGCTAGACGACCTTTTTTGCTTGTTTTTTGTGCGGATGTCCACAAATTTTCTGAGTTTTGTGCAGTGATAAATTTGTCTTAAAACAAGCCCTGGGACAAGATGAACAGCCGCACAGTTCGGCTGCACAGCTATCATCAAAGGTCAGAGGTCAAATACAACTGAAACATCACTGAAGCATCAAAGGAGAGTCTGTCATAACTAGACCATCACTGGTCCATCAGGTAGAAATATGTTTAATCTCTGAGCGCTACATAAATGGAAGGTTTACATCTACAATCAGAACATGCGCCTCTAGCAGACGATGAGACAGCAGTCACCCATTCCTACCCCATTGCTCTTTGTGCCCTTAATTCCCAGTGCTCCCTTAACACCAGTAGTTCCCTAAGCACCCATTGCTTTTAAACCCCAGTGCTCCTTTAGGCCTAACAACCATCAGTGGCGGCCGGTGACCATGTCGCTGGGTTGCGCAACCCCCAGCTCAACCCCCAATGTTTCGCTGCACAATTTGTCAATAACATTAATAATTAATTTCATATGGTGTTGCTTGGTAAGCAGACTCAGCAAGCCAATTCCCGCTTAGGTAAATGAATAGGTTCGAGTGTTTGACTGCGCTTCGGTGTTTGCAGTGTGCTGTTAACTATTTGGGTTGCAGACGGACAGCGACACCAGTAGACTATCCACGCTGCGCATATACTACATAGGACGCAATGGAATATCACTGCAAGACTTTGCCCGCCGATGTGGGCGTGGCTGGGTCGCAGGACTGTAGCGACACAAACGTTTCTATTGGCCGAGACTGAGCATCCGATACACTGAGGCTTCCTCTGGCTAAATACGGGGAGGAGGGGAGGAGGAGGAGGGAGGTTGTTGGCGCTTTGCCAAGTTGCCAACATGCCTTAACTGGCTCTGTCCTTTACTGATTTACTGTAAAAAGCTGGGACGACAGAACGGGCAGAGGAAGTCAATCTGTCTCGGGAAATTAAGAAAATGAATGCGGTTGAATGTCTAGTGCAAAAATCGTTCTCTTTATGTTCGGCCGAAGAGAAACGCGAAATTAAAAAGGTTAGGCCGACCGTTGCCAGATCTAACACGAACTCTGAGACAAGATGTCACATGCTGCCAACGAACATATTCGAGAACATTCAAACTGGATTAGGGTAATTTGGGGTAATTTCGGCACCTTAAGCATTTTGTTCAGAATTTTTGGCAATATGCCTTTCTGAACAACTGCTATTGTTGAATATGTTAGAAGAACATCCTGGCTACTGAAAATTCACGAGAAAACTTTATATTATATTACAATATTGTAACTATTTTAAGTCTGGTGGAGGCCCCAAAATGCCGAAATTACCCACATTGTTGGTATTTTCGGCACAGCTAGAGGGTATTTCCGGCACCCCGTGCCGAAATTATCAACAGCCAACTTGTGATCAAACAGAACAGTTGTAAGTAGGCCGATTCGAGAATGATATTGTCTATATTTGCATCTCGCAAGATATAGTCCGAGAAACCTTAGACAATAACAGAAATTCTGATTTTTGCAATTAAATGTTTTTAGGGTTGGGGCCAAAGTTGGTCCAGGTATTGGGGTTAAATTAACCTGTATGGATAAATTTACACAGTGATAGGCTATATAGCCTAAGAATTAATGGCTAATATCTTTTTTATAATGTGCCAAATTTATTTTAATTTTATTTAATTCTTTTATTTTCAACAAAAATGATCTATATTTGATGATCAATGTACTTAGGTACAATAGGCCTACTTGAAAACCCGATTATGCTCCTGAACGAATGCTGGGACTCCTGTGGCATGAATTAGAGTTAAATGCAAAAGAAAAGTAACATTATTTCAGCTTCTGTTCTGGCAATCGACTAAATTTAGTGTCAGTTGATACAACCTTTGCAGTTATATGATTCATCATCGTCAAAGATTCCACAGTTTTCTTCACACGATATGTGATATCTTTTGGAGCATCCTTTGCATGTAACCAAATTTTCACAATATTTGGGATCAGAAGTGTCAACATACTCAACCCTGCATTCTGCCCAGATCCAAACATAGGAAGATTTAGTCGCTATCTTCTGTCTTTCCTGGCCGCTGCGCTGAGTTTTAGAAGCTGTCTCACCTGCCAACGCACTAAAACTCGTGATAGGTTGATTAGGCCTAGCACGTAACTCTTTAGCAGGAGATACAATAGCTGTTATAGATCCACGCTGATTGACAGCTGGTATCAATTGACTATCACTGTTGTCAAACATTACCTTCTGTAATTCCTCAAAAAAACCGCTTTACTTTCGCTCTATTAAAACCAATTCCGATTAACGTAGCCTCTGCCACCCACCCTCGCCGACAACAGCGGGTGTCATTTCATGAACCCTCTCACCGCCTCCCAACCAATATCTGCCAGCTGTCTTCTCATTGGTGTTGAATCTGTGATCAATACAATTTATCTCACAATAGCTAAATTACAAGCTCTCTCACAATCTTCGGCGATAGACCGAACAGCCTGTTGGCCATGCTTAGTAAAACCTGTTCCAACTCATTTTCCTGTTCTTGTGTCAATGTTGTCGGACGTCCTGCATGAAGTTTCTCGACGCCTCCATCAGTTGCAAGGAGTCTCTTAACGGAGTTTTGCAGAGTTTGCCGAGGTATACCAAACTGCTCAGCAGCAGTCTTCTTCGGTTTACCGTCAACAAGGACTGCATTGACCGCCAACTTCATTGTCTCTTCAGGCCACTGAGCATAACGTCCCCGCTTCGGACGGCTTGAGTCGCCCATGATTTAAGTCCTGCGCGACAAAAAGGATTATGTTAGCCGTAAAGAGTGGAAGCGGAGAGGTTGAGTGATAGGCTATGAGAATGCTGATAATTTCAGCATCTCAGAGAAGGTAATTTCAGCACTGCCGGAATAACCTTACGCATCTGTGCCGAAATTACCCACTTTGCTGCCTACTTACAAAACGTAACTGTGCAGAAATTACATGCTGTTCTGCAGTTATTATTGCTCATAATTTGACTTGTCCTAAATTTTCCTAGCAGAAAAACATCTACGCTTAAAGAACAGATCGATTGTCTAAGAAAGAATCACTTTTTGTAAACAAGAAAAATGTTAAGAAAACAGCACATTCTGATAAATGACCAACCTCAGCAACCTGGCTGGAATAATAGTAGTTTAGACCATATTTTCAACTTGCGTCTAACTTTGGCAAACATATTGATGATGTTATACTATAGTCTGTGGTAAAAAATTAATATCTTCACACTAGATCTCGGGGTGCCGAAATTACCTGAGTGCCGAAATTACCCGGTGTTACCCTATTACAATCAGACCGACTGGCTTTGTGGCTGTGAGATTAAGAATGCGTTATTAAGATTAAGCTAGCTAGATTAATTAGGACTAATTATAATATATTCGTCTTGAGGCAATATGCTGCGGCAAACAATCACTATCCACTTAATAGGATCACATTGGAACCGAAGTATCTCAGCCTAATTTTAAAGGTGAAATTTGTCTCACTAACATTGCAACCCCCACTTCTTAGACCCACCGGCCGCCACTGACAACCATTGCTCCCTACTTCCTACGGCTCCATTAACTCCCACCGCTTCCTTAACTCCATTGCTCGCCGCTTCTACTCTCTATTAGGGGCTGAGCATTAATACGTCAACAAAATAGGGGGAGGGGTTTGAAAAAGTTTGACAGTTGTTGACAGGGAGGGGTCAAGAGAACTTAGAGAAGTTGACGTCAACTATTTTTACAGATGATAAAAAATAGGAAATTTCATGGAATAGGGCCTACTATTTATTACAATGGAAAAAAGCCTGACAAGCAAAAACAAGGTCATCATCACCACATTCTGACACTTGATGAACAAAAGAAAGGGAAAATGGTCATCGCGGCATAATAATAACCTAAACTTTTAAAGGAGGCCCGTCACTGATCTTAGTTGGGGGGCGTCAAAAGTTTTTGACATAATTATAGGGGGTCACTGAAAGTTGATAGTTGTTGACAAGGGGTGAGGGGTCAAAAACTGTCCAAAAATTGTTTACATAATTAAGGGACAGCCCCTTATTTCTACTCCGATCGACTAAAATTGCATGCGTGCGCACGTCAAGATTTCCAGAAATCCTGAAGAAAAGTTTCTTACTTTAATCGCTTCAACAACATCAAGAAGTCCTGAGATCATAAGAGAACTAGTCTTCAACCAGCGCTGTCTGTCTAGCGCTGTCTCCAACGGCCAAAGAACTAAAGCCGCAAAGCGGCAAGAACGCTGACTCCTTGTTTTGTGCTATGTAACACGCATGGGCTAGGGAATTGTGGGTAATTTCAGTTGCGACATCTCGCGGCAGGAGTTTTCATAACAACTTTTGTTTTGGAAGTAATGGTCGTTTTTATATTTTCGAAGTTAAAATATAGCTTGTTTAACGCGTTTACTGCGTTTAAATTAAATCCGCTGGCTACATATAGGTAAATTATTGTAATTGATGTGCAACTAGTTAGATTAGGCATGTTTGAATGTGTCATCGACAGCGTTTGAGTGGATATTAGCCCCTGATGGGCAGACTTGAAAAGTGCACTAAGTGTCAGGTAATGTGGTGTGATCGTCATTGATGAATGAATAATTTTGCATAATTATTTTAGATTAGTTAACTCTAACCATAACTCTGAGTCCCTGACCATAAGTCCATAACCCTAACCCTTTTAAACGGAATTTCAGTGTTTACACTTTCAAACTATAAAATCTGATTCCTTATTTCCTGTAATTCCCGCATTATCTCCTCAAGTCTTCAGGTCTAAGCTTACATCCTTCCTTTTTCTAAAATCATATCCTCCATAGCTGTAACAACTTAGCCTCACTGCCCTTTGGATGTTGACTATTGCCTGGCTGATCATATACCTTCCCCATAGCTTTTAAGAGAGGCTGAGCGCCTAAGAATAAGCAGCTACTGTTGTGCTGTTTTCCAAGGCGCTATAGAAATCCACGAGATTTTACTTTACTTACTTTACTTTACTTACGGACTACTTTCGGCTCCGCCATGCTCGTCTCAACGTCTACCAATTTTATTAATTTATGAATATCATCTTATGCAAAAATCACCTAATCAATTACAACCTCACAACCCTGTTTCCTGCATTTTACATGTGTTCGGTTAGCCAAGGTTTTTTCATAATGGTTAGCAACTTATATAAAGAATTTGTATGTAATATAATAATATTTTAATATTAATGCCTACCCAAGACAGTAATATATAGTGGCATTAGTGGGGAATATTCAAATGGTGATATGATTCTTTTGTTATGATTCAGTGTTTTTTCTCAATTTCAGAGAGCACACCCTGCACGTTTACCAGAGTTTGAGAAATACAAGCGAAGCGGTAATGAATTAAGTGGAAATGTCAAGAAACAGTCAAAGCAGGAATCATTCATTAACACTGGGCCATTCCAAATTTCTCAGAGTCAGGTGGATAAACTAATAACTAACTATATTGTTGAGGAGATGCGACCTTTATCAACTGTGGATAAGCCAGCATTTTGCAAAATGCTAATTGGCATAAATCCATTGATAAAGGTGATGTGTTAACAAACATTAAGTCTTCGTGTGGATGAAAACTATGATCGGATGAAAGCCATGTTGAAAGATGACTTAATGCAGGCGAAAATCGTTTGTACTACTGCAGATATATGGACAGTACAAAGCAAGAGCTACATGGGTATGACTGTTCACTATATCAAGGATGACACAATTACTGGTCTCTCTCGTCTTTCTGCAGCTCTTGCTTGTCGTCGCTTTTATGGCAGTCACACTTACGCCAAAGTTCAAGCCAACAGAAATTGAATGTTTGCAGGAGTACATTACTGTTATGGAACCAATCGCAGTTGGTTTAGACAAGCTTCAAGGACAGACAGATACCTTTTTTGGTCATATTATGCCAACACTACATACAATCCAGAGCAAGCTGAGAAGTATGTTGCACAAATCAGTAAGGTACTCGATGCCACTTCTTTCTGCTTTATCGCAGGGGATGGAAAAAGATTCGGTGAGCTCTCACTTACGTTTGCAGCAGCCGATAAAATAATAGGTGCCATTTCTCATCCATACTTCAAGTTGCGGTGGTTACCTGAAGATAAGTCGGCAGCTGCCGACAAGCTGAGAAGTATGTGATATGCTCGAGTCTGACTGAGAAATTTGGAATGGCCCAGTGTTAATGAATGATTCCTGCTTTGACTGTTTCTTGACATATGCTGAGAAGCTTGTCGGCAGCTGTTCATCGGAGCTGTTAGAAGTCATGCTGAACAACAGAAGGCAAAAGATGTGAACAGCAGCATAACCACAGGACAGCATTCTGACCCAGATGACTTCTATCATCACTTTGAAGAGATGCATGCAGTGGACGTTTCTTGTAATGAAGTGGAAAAAGAATGTGCCACTTACATTGTTGATCTGGACGTAGAGCTACAAATGTTGTCAAAATATCCACACATAAGGGACATATTTATTTTATATATGTTCCATCTTCAGCTCGGTGTAGAGACTGTTCAGCATTGGAGTCCCACGTCAGAAACTGTCTAAGCAACAACATGTTTGAAAAGTTGTTGCTACTTAAAGCAAATTGTGTTTAGGCTATTTTTCTCCTTACTAGAGTTATTAAGAAAAAACTCTTCTTGGATATTTTTGTTATCAATACTAATTTCTAAAAAAGTATCTTAAAAGTATCTAGTATCAAGATACCAGTGGCGTATTTACATTTGGGCCATGGCCCCCTTTGGTCTTGGCCTAGCCTATCCTCAGACCCCCATTATAGGCTCGCACTTCGCGCTCGCCATGGGCTGGCCCCCTTACCAAAATTCTAAATACGCCACTGCAAGATACTTTCAATTTGTATTTTGTATCTTGATACTTTTTATATCATGTATCTAGTATCAATATCTTTGATACATTTCCTCACATGTATTTGTATCTAAGATACATTTGAAAAGTATCTTTAACAGCACTACAGATGATCGATGACTCTTAACGTATAATCTTGCCTGCCTGATGCTTATGTTTGTATTGAGTTACTGTCAATCTAAAGTTTACATCAGTTTTGGATGTTGTATTTTTTCACTTTCTCAATCTGTAGTGTTTACTGTTGGTTGCATTGTCACAGGATAGCATAGATCTTAAGCAGGGTGCAATTTGTGACCTGGAGCAGTGGGGATGTCGAGCTTGGGGAATGTAGTTGTTGGGGAAAAGTAGCAGTGGAGGGATGTAGCTGTGGGGGATGTAGCAGTAGGGGGATGTAGTTGGGCAGTGGAGGGAAGATTCTCCCTACAAATCGCACGCAGATCTTAAGGATTGAGAAGTAACACCCAGTGGCGGCTCTAGGATTTGGCAAGTGGGGGCCGTTGGGGTGGCAACTTCTAATCATGGGGGCCAACCTTTTGCTGTTTAATGTATGTAGCATTAAGTATAGGGTCCCAACTGGGGCCAGGCACTCAGTGAGGCACGGCCCCCAGTGGAGCCGCCACTGGTAACACCCCAAACTTTATATCTCTGATGACTGCTTTACTTTTTACTTGTCAGATTTCTTGAGATTTGACATACGTTTCTTGGGGTTTTTGCCTGTCAGACTACTTTTTTGTGGGATGGCATTTTCTCGCACTTATGCGGCAGAGACCCCAAGTTCCCAACATTTTACCGACACTCCCGAAATTCACAATTCTAGAAAAAATCCTGGCTTATAGTACCTCCGATTTTTACGCTAAATTTGCCCCACTTCCATTTATTTACTTCCACTTCAACTATCTAAAATGTTTATTGTAGTTAAAATATCCTAATTACAGATTATAAAGACACAAAAGAATAGAACACAATTTATTTATTGTATTCAGTCGATAACAGCTTGCATGGTAACTGGTAGTCAGAGCGTAAATGAAAACTCCTGCCGGTAGAGGCGCTAGTAGCGCGTTAGGGCCCATGCGATTTCACTGTAGGCGCAGAGTCGACGTTCTTGCTGCCTACGGCAGCTTTAGTTCTTTGCAACGGCGGCATTAGACTCCATAGAGATCTCCAGCCACTCACGTACAAAACATCGGGAGCCAGGTCAGCCAGCAACCAATAGGATCGCGATTAGTTTATATGAGAAAGTCCAGAGGTATGCAAATTATATACGGCAAGTAAGAAAGGAAGGTACACTCAAAACTAATAATAATTATGTACTTCTATAGCACCAGTTATAATACTCGAGGGTATCAATCGATGATCCTTCAGAGATCAGTTAAGGGAAACAGCAAGACAGACTGTGAAAGAGATGTGTTTTAAGCTTAGATCTGAAAATATTGTTTATTGGAAGATCTGACAGCTAGAGGGAGAGTTCCAGAATTTGGGCCTAGAAATGGAAAAAGCTCTCTTACCAATTTCAGTGTTGGTTCTATGTACATTTATCTATGAATCAGCAAACCTTGCTGAATGACAATGTTTCAACTTTCAAGTAGTTCAACATAGATTTTAATATTGAGGTTGGCTAGACTGGTGTTTTAAAAACGAGACCAGTTTTGAATATAATTCTGTTCTACCGGCAGCCAGTGTAACTTCTGAAGAACAATATATATGCTTACAATATGACTAGATCAAGCTTACGAGTTTTTGTAATGGCCGAGCTTTAGATTTAGCTTACGGTAGTGTAGAAACTACACGTAACAGACAATAATAATTACAGTGTTACAAGAAACTGATTAGTACTGGCATTTATTATTATTATCATCATAGTTTTGAATCAAGATTTGAAAGTGTTCAGTTTGTTGGAAGATTACCTTTAACCTGGGGGTAATATTTGATAATCTGGGGGTAATATTTGATACAAACATGCATTTAAGAACATACTGAATAAATAAGGTCAGCAGAGGTGCTCATTTGCAGACCAGAGACATTCGATGAATTTGTGATCTTGTGCCCAAATCCGCTCTGATTCCTCTTGCCAACGCCCTTGTCAGCAGTTGATTTGATTATTGCAATTCCCTTTACCAGATCTATGACCAGATCTAATATGCAAAAGCTTCAACGGATTCAGAATTCTATTGCTTGAGCCATGTGATCAAACATTAAGCTAGGATTCCAGGTCAATATTATTACCAGCGCCTCCCCCACCCCCCACTTGCCAAATCATAGAACTGTCACTGGGCACAAGCATCACACAAGAACGTGAAAGAAAGATGAGTACACTGTACACTGCTATGTATCCAAAACACTTAACAGTAATATAACATAAACACAGATGCTCAAAAATTTTAATGACAAATACATCATCAATGTATCTCTTCAATTTTAAAAATAACCTAAACAAACAAGTAGCCGCTCAATGCATAAGTATCTGATGCAACATTCGCTCAGGTGCAGTTATAAAGAGAGTTGTACATCAGTAAGAAGAAATTTACGAGCAGGAGCAAGGTAACATCTAATAAGACAGACTCTTCACAATTCCCATATTCTGTCATCCTCTCTTCCAACCAATGTCCTTAATTCCAGAGGCTAGAGTCTAAACCCCAAAAGCAGCAGCTCAGTCAATTTAAGTTATTCTACAACACGCTATAACATGTAGGGACTTGATATTCTTGGTAAACATGGAGAGGAAAACAAACTCTATGAGATTTCAATTAAAAGGTATTCTGGAGTTGATTATTTCAGAAGTTGACTGAAAATTAGTACCAGTAATTCAATCATTAATAACAACCGGTAATTTAACATATCCAAGCGGGCGATTGTGCACAAGATGAAAACTCTTAAATAATAAAATTATCAGTGATGACTTACAACGTAGCTGAATAAAGTTAAAATATTTATTTAAACAACAAATAAAGTCTGGATTGTGTTTCAGTGCACATCAATGATGATGTATGAAAAACTAAGAATATTTATTTCAAAAATCATTGCATGTACATATATCTAACTAACTATACCATTGCAACACAGAACACATAATAACAAAAATCTTAACACAGGATAACTGTGACATAAGCTTCATAAAGCTACAACAGCAGAACTCAGGTGTATAAATATTTTCTGTGTACGTATACTTAAAATTCAGAGAATTCATTCAATTTATGTGGAACATTTCATGCAAACTGGTATTTCACAATATTTGATTTACAAAATTTGACTTTTAACACCAGGGAAGATTAACAGGACACAAAAACTTGGCAATTGCAAATTACTAAACCAAGATGGTTATCATGGCTACACCTGAAAAGAAATAAAAAGAGAAGTCACAAAATGCTTCAGATGTCTAACGTCTAATCCAGAGGTGGCGAACCTTTTTAAGAAGGTGTGCCAACAGTTTTGATTTCAAAGATAGACAAGGTGCCGAGTGCCAAGTAAACCTACCACTGACGCAGTTATGTTAGGGGTGTCGGGCCAAAACTTGTTTAAAAATTCATTGTGCACCATGCTCCCATGGCAAAAAATAGCCGTTTCAAAAACTAGATTGAGTTCGAAAGCCATTCTTCCACATTAGTTTACGTGTAATTAGAGATTTCAGTGATTTTGCAGGATTAATAAATTCTGTCTCGTAATCATGGCACGACACGTGTCATGCACAATCGCCACTTTGGGCACACAAGCCATAGGTTCGCCAGCCCTCACACATTAGTGCTTTTGATAAGCTTCCAAATATGTCTTGATAGCCAGCTGAAAGGCATAATTAAGTAAACTGATTTTTTGAACTCATAACTGAAGCTCAATTCAACATCAAACTCTAAATCAATAACAACAGAAGTTTAACAAAATCACCTGTGCAGTTGCTTCTGCAGCTCTTCTCTCAAATGATAAGCAGATAAAATAGTGAGATGCACTTGAAGATTTCATGTTTACAGAAATGTTAAACAAGCTATATTGCAAATACCATTCGTTGTAAAGTAATTTACGATAACCAAACTTAATGATCAAATAACATCAGAAATTAGCATTAAAAACTCACCAATATATTAATTTATAAAATAATAAATCATTTGGCCAGACCTGCACTTCATATACTCAAAGTACAGCCAATGACATTACACAAAACTAAAAGCAAAGAGAAAACACAACCTAGAATAAAATTTAATTTGCTTACGATATTTCTTAGCCTTACGCTTAAATGAACCAGACAATATTTTGACAAGATAAACGCAACTAGGAAAACAATTATGTCTCAGCATTAACAGGCGATGATTGTGCGCAAACGCCATCAAAATCACATTCAACAAAATCGGTATCGGCAGACGGATGATTTGACAAGGGATAAAAGTTTGGCAGAGAAACAAACAAAAGTAACTAAATTAGGAAGTTAAATTAAAATGAAAAGAATTTGAAGAACAAAAGTAATATACAGATCAGACTTCAACACATTTCTATAAAATCTACAAAACGAGCGATTTCATCATTCATCACTCGAAAACAGGAGCTGTTAACTACTGTACAGTACTTGACAACAGTCTGAATATTAAAGAAAGCGGTGAATAAATTTATAACTAAAAAACATTTACAAAAAAGAACCTTAAACTCACTCAACACGTTAGAACCTAAAACGAACTTCAGCGAAATGGTTCATAGCGCAGGTTAACAAGTGAGCTAAGCTAAAGCAGCCTACAAGAAGAGCAGATCTGACAGCTAACAACTAACTCTCAGTCGATCAAAAGAGTCACTCTGTTAAGAGCAGCTACATGCATTCTGCTTCTGTAAGCAAACTTAACACAAAACAGGGAAATCTTTTCACCAGTAAATAGCATTTCAAATATTAGCACTCTTTGGAAGACTGGCAAACTCCATCGTGGCAATCTGCATTGGCTGTGGCAAGACGAAAATCTCAATCATCACTTCATTCAGCACACTTCGTGTTTCTCACAGTCACAGAGTATTCAAAACATCAGATTTTCACTCGTAAAATACTGGTGTTAATAATAATAACAATAAATATGTTACCTTTTAAACTCTCCTCATCACTGGCTTACAAATATTTGAAACCGATCTTGATGACTGATAAAAAATGTAGTTCAAATTCAATAAAAGCCGAGTTTCCAATGTCATTCACCAGTCAAATATGCTTCTAAGCAGCAGCAAAAACAGTTCTTTTCATTGTTCAAACTTTTACTCTGTGTCTAATCAAATGCACCAACTTAACTCTTTTGAGGCGGAATTGTTTCAATGCTACGACGTTGACGTCGGCTTTTGTTGATACCCGCCTCAAAAGAGTTTTAAAAATTCAATTTACCAAAGAACTTGAAAGGTGATCCGTTTATAAAAACGCTTTAAAAGTCACCATTATTGATGATGCAGATTAAATGCAAACCAAAATGAGCAAACTGTTTTCTCAAAGACACCATATTAACATAACATATTTCACTAATGTTACATCTCTTCTGCATTCATATTTACAATCACGACAAGGTCAAAAGGAAGGTCAAACAAATAGGTCAGAGGTCAAAGAAACAGTCTCACAAGACACTGATGATAAGATGCAACCAAACCACCTGCATGGATCTTAGAGTGCATATTCAAATCAGTAGACAAGATAGCATTAGCTGCAAGATGAATAATGAAGACGTGGTAACAACAAAGAATAAGAGATAACAAGCTAACTGTCGTTAATTTCCTACTCATCAGCAAATTTTCAGTAAAATTTCATACAGGTAAGAATCTAACCAAAGTTCTTTTGGCTCAAAGGCACATATCGCGTCTCTCTCTCTACGGCCTACGACCTGCAATGGGATAAAGCAGCCTTTGTGTTTCTCCAGCTTGGAAAAAAGTCAAGAAGAATAAGCAAATATATATCATCAGTCGAACACATCAGCAGTCGATGCAGAAAGGAAATTACACCAGAACTCACTGAGACCAGACACACACACTGTGCCATCGTCAGAAGCTATCACATAACAACACATCCACTAATTCATTACGAGTCAGTACACAACACAGCTAATACAGCCATTGCATATACACAAAAGAACTATACAGAAATACGCATGCAGTACCAGTACACAAACACAGAAAACTATACAACAACACGGACAGAAAAACAGCAGCAGGTAACCATGGCAACGGTCTTCACAGCAACGAATTCAAATTATTGCACAGAAAGAAACATAAAACCATAGAATGTCGAAGACTTTTTTGAAGAGCATTCACCAAAGTAGATCTTTCACTCAGCAAGAAATTCTACACAATTCCAGCTTTACATGCACAAATATTGCAAAGCATAACAATTTAAATCGTAACTCAAATTTAAAAAATCTGTTAGACACAATTTTTTTGTCCTCTACAAGGCAACAAAATAAAAACAAAACAATCCAATTCATAACGATGTAAATAAAGCTTCCGACTGAAGAGACGGTTCTATTTGAAGGCTGAAATCTGAGCAGAAAAGCCTCAAACTAAGCGTGCAGTTGCTCAAAAGCATAGCAAACATCTCAGACGTTCCAGTTGTGATGACGACATAACAGAAAGAAAAATGGAGAAAATGTTCGGCAATTAACGTCACTCGGCAGCCGATGTCACTCGCCGCTCTCTGCTGCCGCAAAGACACACAAAAGCAAAGTTCTTTTCAATCCGCAGCTAAAAATCTCTCTCTCTTTCTCTTGTCCTCTCTCTCTCTCTCTCTAACTCTCTCTCTCCAGACAGCAGCCTGTCATCAAGGGGGGCAGCTATCGTCACAGCCCAGCAAGTCAGTTGTCAAAGAACACAGACCTCCTCGGTTGAAAACCACAGAGCACGTCTGAGGAGCAGGAAGTTGAAATGAGTTGCTGAGTCGGTTGCCATGACTACCAGTTCTGAAGCCCTGATTTGTTGAGAGTCATGAAAAAGATCTGACAGGCAGAGCTCGCACCACGAACAGAAGAGAAGAAAACCTTTGAAAAAAACAACAAACAATACACACACCAATAAACAAATGAAAACAAATGAAAGATAACCATAACCAATAAATTATAAATTATCAACAGCAAATCATCATCATCATCACCTCTGCAAAATGCTACAAAATACCTAAACATTGTAAGCCATGCATCCATTAATTCACCATATAAATATATATATATATATATATATATATATATATATAAATTTCTCTGATATTAAGTAACAAAATGTACTGTAACAAATCTTAAAATTACATACACACACACACACATATGGACTAAAATCTGGACTAAGAAACAAAAAATCTGATTCAATTGTAAATTAATGTGAGGATGTATGCCGGACAGCAGATGGAAGTAAAACAATACAAAAATACTGTTAGGAAACGCAGAGTACACTCGCACACCTTGTCGTTGCGTTCGCACAGGAACTTCAGCCTCTGTGCCTTTTTGTGCATGAACACTCCATCCAGGTGACCGGTCTCAGCTGCGCGGATTTCAATGGCCTTGTGGCCCCAGCCCATGATGTGACCGGGACTGATGAAAGCTATACGCAAGAACACACCGACAGTCACAAGAGCAGCACATCAAAGAGAACAACCCACATTTATAAATTGTTGGTCTACAAGTACTGGTAGATGATTTATTACACACAATGTACACGATTTATTATAATTATAATCTTACATTCTGCTATTTGGTGATCCTTGATCATATAACCCAAAGAGATAAGTTTGAATACCTTTAGAGTAAAGTGAATGCATTCGGTGACTATTGTCTCTTTGTAATGTAGCAGTAAATTTGTACAGTACATCTTTTCGGAGAATGAGAATGATATAACGCTCTGGTTCTGAGTCTTCTTCATAGCGGATAATATTTTCATAATAACATATAATAATATACAAATTTCTAATAATATATAATAACTCTAGCAGCAGATAAAGCTCTTAACGAGAGAAACTTTATGTAACGTAAAAGTCGAACCGACCGACAGACGTTGGAAGTTCTCCCCACTGAAGAACGACGTTCTTCGTCACTCGGCCGCTGCTGTCGACGTAAACTCCTTCGTCTGAGATTGTTTAATGAAAAACATCACAAAAAAGAAATACTTATGCTTTAAGGCAAAATAAACAGAGAAAAACAGGGAACACATAGCAAATTAAGACCATAACAACTGCTTGAATATAATTTAAAATGGACTGAAATTATAGACCTATTTTCATCATTTGAAAACACTACAGAGCAGACTATACAAAAAACCACACACTCAAGCACACACTCACAAACAACTTACAACCAGAGCTGTAAAATGAATAATTTTTCCAATCGCAATCAGTTCTTTAACATATTAACAAACACATTAACGCGTTAATTTGACAGTCAGTCTTAATTATAACTTTAGCAATCTGCCACATTAAAACACTCTCAACATCAAACAAAAGCTTTCAAAGAATTTATAAAACGACTTTCTTATTAAAAGACAGCTTCAAAAGCAGCAGCCATAAAAATACAGCATAAAAATTCCAATCACTTCCATACGACTGAAAAGGGTCAATGAATTATCGGTTGGATTATAACAGTATAGCTATGTTTATATCAACCACAGAGGAACAGAGGCTTACTATCGTAGCAGAGCAACAGTTGCATGCCACTGGATTCAGGAAGAATAACGATCGTATGCGGTGTGACAGGTCCATGAGACTAGGAAACAGAAAACGATCATATTGCAAAATGCACAATCAAAGTCAGAAAATCTTTTTAAAATTCCCCTAAAATAATGCAACACTAAGTGAGTGAGTGAGTGAGTGAGTTTGAGTAAGCGATTGAGTGAGTGAGTGAGTGAGTGAGTCAGCCAATCAACAAGATTCCATAGAGTCTAACAGGGAACATTGTTATCTAAGTGCAAAGGTTTGTACAGCGCCACTCAAAACCAAAGGAAATATTAAGTAAACACGTCAATCAACTGCATAACAGACGCTCAGAAGATGCTCTGAAGTGCATCATCACCATAATCATCATCATCCGTAGAGGGTTTCAGGTGTAAGACTATCTCAGCAACTGAGAATAAAAGAACAAGTGGATCCAAAATCTACATAATAATCACTACACTGCTTTAATGCATCATCATCATCATCATCATCATCATCATCATCATCATCATCATCATCATCATCATCATCATCATCATCATCACCATCATCATCATTCTCCAAATAGTATGTAAGCTAAATCACTGTTATTTCACTAGTGATGCCATCTCACATTCATTTAACTTTTACTAACAATTATTATTCACAAATACATTAATCACAAGAACTAAAATAACCAACTTCCTCACATTTACCAAATAAACAAATCTTGGAATAACTAACTTCAATTTTAAAAACAAAAAATAAATAAATAAACAAAAAAATACCAGTGACAATAATTTCAACGTGACAAGATGATTTATAGAACAATTAAAATATATGACTAGAAATTAAAAAATAATGAAAATTAATAGATAATAACAAAAATGTTAAATATTCTATAAATGAAATATAAAACACAACTCTGCACTAAGCAAATCCTCTTAGCAGTCAAGACCATATCACTTAAGACAATTTCATAATCAAGATGAGTATTTAGTGGAGAATTATTCACCACAGAGACCTTTAGACCCACTAGTCAGCCAACTGGAGCAGAAGTAATATTTTAACTGTGCATCGATAAACGGGAAAGGCCAAACAAAACGGAGTAAGGGTTAAAAGTGGGATCTGAGTGGACATAATAAATGACCACTGGGCAGTTATATCCAAGCTAATATAACCTAATCTTAAACTTCTACTACTACTAAACCTTTACTAACAATCAATATTCACAAACTACTACTACTACTACTACTACTACTACTACTACTACTACTACTACTACTACTACTACAGCACATAGGAATAAGGAGCTACTTCGGTGCTTCTTTTGAAAGCGCTATACAAGTTAACAAGATTTTACTACTACTACTGCTGCTGCTGCTGCTGCTGCTGCTGCTGCTGCTGCTACTACTACTACTACTACTACTACTACTACTACTACTACTACTACTACTACTACTACTACATGAACCACCACACTACCACACCACCATCATCATCATCGACAACACACACAAAGACAGTGTACCTGTTCTCTGTACTACAGTGCACATGTGGCATTATTATCACAAGTTATCATGGAGGCCAAAGTCACATCAGAAAGCATGGAAGAAAAACAAGCACAAGTCTTATTCAACATGTTAATATTTCATCACATGACCAACCATTCACATAAGAAAACCTTTTGAGAAAACTTTACTTAATCAATGACATATTTGATCAATTGATGCAAAATCCAATTCTTAAAATGCTTTGAAATAAATGCAAATTTTAAAATTCTGAAAGAGTCAGTGTAAGTTAATGGACAAACTGGTCTTTAAGAACAACATTCAGACAAAGAAGCAACAAATCACGCTTTTAAATGATTTCTATGTGAAACTGATAAAAACACAGCATCTGAAAATGGACAATTATGCATTATGACCAGTAGGAGCTGCACTGGAAAATCTAATTCTGTTTATTAATAAGGCAATTGACATGAAATATTTAATTAAACCCCAATAATAATCAAATACTAAAAGTTAATGAAAAGTGAAAGAAAATTTTAAGAAATTGAGAAATCTGGTCTAGAAATAAAAAAGACTTGGCCACTAAATCTTTCTTCAACCCATTTATTCTACAAGAAACCAACAATAAATAAAATGCCATTCAAATGCATCTGAACATCCAAATAATACACATTTGCATAAAAACCAGTTAATTACATAATAGAAATAACACAATAGTAATGATGTAATAGTGCCTACGTGTGCAGGAATGTAAACGTCGAATACTTGAGATGTGTCCAAATCTATTGCATGGAAGCCATGGTTTGAGCCGTAGATGACCTTCAACCTCTGACCTTCCTCTATCGTAAGGTCAACGAGAAGCGGTTTTTCAGTCAGACCACTGAAAGTCTGAAGTGTTTAAATGACATTTTATTATGCTAATGTCACATATTAATGAAATATACATATTATATACATATTATTATGTATACTATAATATTATAAGGTATGAAGAATACATTCTACAGTCAAACACTGGCAGGTAATGTGTTGAAATTACAGTAGTTTCAAAACAGAAGCACATTCTGTCTCCAACCAAACAGTGCTAAAGACTACAAATGACTCGAGAAATTTCTTAATAAAACCCAAATACAAAGGAACCTTGTTTACAAGAAAGACAATGCTTACAAATAAAACAAAATTTTCAACTTTATAATAACTAGAAAATCCATTAAATTTTTCTCAAAGAATTAAAATAAAAATTTTAATCTAGATAATTAACTAAAAAAATAATGAAATAATTCATCTACATAATTAACTAATAACGTTATCAGAAAAGCATTCTAACAGAACTAATATGAATACAGGAGATACCAAATAGAAAACATGAATCTATTCAAACCTTAAAGGCCATGAATTTGTGATAGGGTTTTGGCGCCCACGCATATATCTCAATGCTATCCTTCAAGCCAATGACGAGGAATTTAATTCTCTCATATTTTACTGAAAAAAGACAAACAAATATTCAGAAAATTAAGCAAATGAACAAAACAGGAAAAATTTCTCTAACATCAGTAATAAAGTAAGTAATTATAAAGCAATATACAAAATCACTGATTAAATGATAGAAACATTACATTGACCAAATCACATTAACAGATGCAGCAACAATAACAAAACAAAGAACTATTAATGCTAAAAATTGCATTTTTACAGTATTTTGCTAAATCATTACAATAAATTTGTCCAAGCCAATCTGAAATCAAAATAACCTTGATTACTAGTCGATTATGCCCTGACCTATATTGAAACATTGAACACAGTGAGTGTCCTGACCTATTTTGAAATGAACGCAGCCTTCAAGGTCACCGACATTCGTCCAACCATTTTTCCTGTCGCTCTGAACAAAGGCAAAAACATAATTCCTATAATCTTCTCACTGCATAATTACAGTCAAACCTATTCAAAGTCACGCACACAATGGAATGTCCAATTAACATTAAAGATGTTGATTTTCCCATCTGTACATAAGTAGAGTCACAATAAAGTGTCAGATATTAGCAGATGTTTGTGATGGTCAGAGGCATGATGCATTGGCTTCACAGTTCAGCAAAATAAAGAGACTTTAAAAAGTCATAAAATTTCTCTACAGAAGAATAATTTAAATAATGAAATGTTTTAATTCAGTTAACAGGAGTCCTTTCAAACAATAAACAAATCAAATTTTTCCTATGGAAGATGAATCAATACATCAAATAAGCCAACCGAAGATTCTCTGCCGTCTGAGAAAGGGAATACTCACTCCGTTTGCCTTGAAGATCTTCGTCTTGAGCCACGACAGGTAGTAGACGCGGATTTTGCTCTTTTTGCCGGATATCGTCACCAGAATGTTCTGTCCTTCGAGGACTTCCATCTGCTGAAACCGTCGCCTCGAAATCAACTGATACACTGAAAACATTCGCAATCCTCTCACTCAGATTAATTAACTACCGGGTATTATCCAGCAATACTACCAACAGAGTTCAGAGACAGGTGCAACATGCCCACTGTCCACTAGGCACAACGAACCTTTCGCATTGGTTACAGCGTTTCGCTGCAGATCTGAAGAACTTTTAATTACCTGACAACAAACTGGAATAACTTCTTCATTGCATTTTCCATTCTTCATTTAATATTTTATTTAATCTGCACCAAGTCGTTCCGCGTCAAAACAAACCTTTTCCACCAAATATTTCATACCTTCCTGATTCCTTCCCGATATTCTTGATACTCCTCTAGGAAAAGTAATTTTAGAATTCAAATGTCAAAATACGACTCTTGTTTGCAAAAATATTTCCGGAACAAGATAATCGGAAATTCTCTCTTGCCGTCTCATTCCTTGTCTGTTAACTCTCAAGTTTTCTCACTTACTTTTAATTATCTACAGTGTCAGATTTTCATTCTCCTGGATTACAGAGGCAACTTTCTATATTCCAGAAACTAATTTTTCTGATTCTGAGGCCAGCTTCCGCTTATTGCGTAAACAGTACAGAGGGATAGGCAACACGGCTGTGCTCGGCAAAAGGGAACGCGTCAAGTTAATGCAATTTTTTTTTACCTTTTCAAAATTAGAACCGTCCACAATAAGCAGTCATCTGACTATGGTGAACCATTGCTCTGTGCATTATGTGCATTATCAAGAAGCGCCATAGAAGCTGATGATTAGATCAGATACAAGTCACAGTGTGAATGGGATGTGAAGCCATTTAAAA
Organism: Metaphire vulgaris; assembly: GCA_018105865.1. NCBI lineage: Eukaryota > Metazoa > Annelida > Clitellata > Crassiclitellata > Megascolecidae > Metaphire > Metaphire vulgaris. The sequence continues at coordinate 521,753 of CM030858.1, read as the reverse complement.
TGAGTTTTCATCTTACATTTTGCAAAAGTCTCCCAATAACTGATGCTAGAAATAAAAATAGTTTTGGTTGACATGATTTCAAAATAATTCTGACCTTTGCCTTGACCACTTCTGTCCAATAGGACGAGTCCACTGTCTGTGCCAATCAACAGATTTACACCTGAAGACAACAACAATGCCTATACACATTACAGTCAAAAAGTAACAAAGCTCATAAATACCAACTGAATCAAAAAACTATCAACATCAAAACACGAAACAATACCTTTAAAGTGAAAGCAAGACATTCATTCTAAAGTTAATGAAATTCAAAAAAAGAAATGTAGATATATGGCAGCAGATTGGGCTAAAGAATACCATCATGGACAAACTCAGAAAAAGGAGGCTAACATGGCAATGGACATGTAAACAGGATGGAAGGCTCAAGACTTCCCAAAAAGCACTCTACACATACAAGGAAGATAAAAAAAAGAAAGAGGCAGGACCAGAAAAAAATGGATAGACAATATAAAAGAAGATCTGGAAGAAAGACAATTGACAATTGCAGAAGGAGGAAAACTAAAATCGGACAAAAAAGCCTAGAAATGTTTTGTGACTAGCTATTGCCACTAATGAGTTGGCAGAGAGCAATTATGATGATGATGATGATGATGATAAATCTTAACAGACCGGTCATAATAAAGACTGTGGTAATGTTGCAATATAAAGAGAGTGAAGCTCTGACCCCATAAGGCAGCACACAGTATGTCTGAGTTGAATCTCTTTCTGTATTTGTGTATCTCTGGCGTGTCGCTCTCGGCGACTGTGGGCGTGATGTTGACGCTGATGTGTGACGCTCTGCTCGGCACGCCGGACAGGGAACCAGTGTTGTAACTCTTGTTGGCACCGAATCCGAACGCCTGAAATGAATGCGAAGAGGTCTTCGACAGGAACGAAGTGTTCATACCAGACGCCTGATGACAATAACAACAACGCAAGCACAGTTAACAACAGGCACAAGTCAGGCAATGATGGTGATTATTAGGATGGCTATGATGGTGATGATGATGACAAGTCGGAGGCTGATTGTAAAACTATCTCAAAATCTAACAATTACAAAACCCTACACAAAAGTCTTTCATTACGGCAATTCACGACAACATCCACCTACATTTACATGCAGCAACAGGTAACACAGCAAGGCATCAATTCAGTGATTTATACATGAGCGCTGAAAGTCTTCACCTGCATAATTAATTAGCGTAATGTGATCTCATTAGATTAGGCCGTCAGATGGCAGCGAGTAGAGCTACCTCATCCGACAGAGGTCGATCCTGTATCCGCCCCCGTGCAGCGGAAGTGTTTCTCGGCGGAATCTGGGGTGGGAGGAGGTCCGGCAGCACGTGGTTGTCACGCGACCCGAGCTCCTGGGCAAAACCAGACGAATTTCCTGCAGTGGAGTTTAAGACAGAAGAGCAGGAAGTGATCTGGTCGCCACCGGCCTGCCCCCCAAGGGCAGAGGCCGCCACGGCTGTAGGCGCCTCCTGGTCAAGGCGATCGGTCTTAGACTCATGCTAGAAACACAAAAAGCACTTCCTACTACACTGGACAGGAAATCCTTAATTACAGTAGAGCCCCTATAAACAGGCACTCACAAAACACAAATCCTCACTCATCATCACATCACTTTCTCTCTGACTTATTCCTGGACTGACCCAGTCTTTTGCTGATGGATTTGAAGTACCATTTATTGATACCCTTAGAATTCTATTCTATTCTATCCTGGACAATTTATGCAGCGCAGTAGCATGGCTAAGAGTAAAAAACAAGATCGCTTTACATCAACACGCATACGATAAACTAAATAAATGCTGAATGTTAGAATGTTAGAAATGATGCTATAAAAGTGCATTATTATTATTATTATTATTATTATTATTATTATAATTATTACTATTTATTTATAATTATATATAATATATAATTCAAGAAACATTATCCGGAGGACGATCACGCGGAAGACCAAGAGCAGCCTGGCTAGATAACATAACAACAAGGACTGGACTCTCTTTTCAAAACATGATTGAGAAAACAGAAAAACGACAGATAAGGAGAGCTGTGATACATATAGTGTAGCCAAACCTCGCATCAAGAATGGCTAAAGAACAGAAAACAGAACAGAACCATAATCACCGATATTCGGCAATTGGCAGAGCAATTGAACGTAGACATCAAACAATGACAGCCAAACATAAGAGATGAAGAAGTGGTGAATAAGAACATCGCCTGATTCTAAACGATCAAACTTTCTTTATACACCGCCTATTAAATTGAATTAAAGATGATCCAAGGCATCTGGAACTAGATCCATTGCATCGCGCTTAGCTTTAAAGTATTGCTACAGAAATTACATTTGCACAACTATCCTTAACTGTTGAGATGCTTTATATATATATATATATATATATATATATATATATATATATATATATATATATATATATATATATATACAGTATATATATATACAGTTGCAATTGCAATATATATATATATATATATATATATATATATATATATATATATATATATATATATATATATATATATATATATATATATATATATATATATATATATATATATATATATATATATATGACTTTCTGAATTTACTAATTGCAGTTAAATCTGTCTCAAGTTGCACTCTTTCAATGCTACTTCATTACTGATCCAAACTCACAGCCAAAGTTCTATCAATGTCATCACTACGACTCTGGCTAGTGTCCACTAAGCCTAATAACACACAAATCTCAACAGTCCATAATGTGACATCAACAAGGTTTGACTTTAGCACATCATTCTGCACTTGACTGCACAATTCATCTATTCCTACAAATGACATCATGTTATAAGAAACAATGGAAACAGTCAAAAAAGAGAAAAGTCACCAGGAAATGTGACGCATATGTTACCAAACTGTCGACAATATACTTTCAAAGGAGTCTCAAACAACGAAGACACCGAACACAAGAATTTACATTCTGCAAACCTAGTTCATATTACTTCCGTAATAAAATATATATCCACTCAAATAAGATATACATTCGTTTCTAAAGCATTTGCACTGAGTACAGTACATGTACCAGCACACAAGCGACTGCTTTGAGAGCAGATTGTCCTGCACAGCGACTGTGCAAGATGTCATCAGCATTTCAGACAGTTTAAATATCTACATTTGCACTCCTCAGAGTAGCAGGAAGGAGGCATGAAAGTGCATTGAACAAATACCAACTGCATCGCCAACCCATGCCATACATGATACAGACCAAAACACTCACACATGCGATATACCTGATCTCCCCCATTAGCATTTCAGTTGCTAAACAGCAGTTGCTTCCTGTTGTTTCTAATCTGTTGCATAGATTCTTAAGTGTAGAAATAAGGAGGAGGTCACCAGAGTTTGAAAGAATTTGCCAATTAAATGAAAAGATTAATTATTATAATTACTACTACTTATCACATGTTCCTATTACGGTATCTCTAATTGTCATATGAATGCGTTATTCAACCCTGACTAACACACAAATCTTTAAGCAGTCCCTTGACTATAGTATTAATTCAGTTTGACTTTAATAGGATATGGTGATTGAACAAACCAATGAAGCAGAATGAGTAGCAAATGGACCAATAAAAGCCACATTATTAACATTCTGCCAATATATTCTGATAAAAAATACTTATAAAAAATCTGCCTAAACACTTGGCTGGCTGCTTCAGGGTAAGGACCAAAGTGTCTTTGAAAATCATGATAACAAGCCAGCAAAGACACTGTCACAGGGGGATGTCAACCCTTTTGAAAATAAATTCAACAGAATTCACTGAGGAACTCGCCAGAGTGACTCGCCAGCAACAGTCAATTTGTTCCACTCCGGTGAACCGAGAACCGAAATTATCACTGAAATTATCACCGGAACTGCACATCACCCCACAACAATAAACACTTACTCGGCCTGCTCTGTCCCATAAAAACAGACCAATGCATGCTGGGATCTGCTCTGATTCAAATTGTTACTATAATTCACTCTAATAGTGCTGTGGTTTATCCGGCAATTCTCAGACAGGACAACAACTCATCACCCAATGATCAAGCACTTTGTTCAGTCTCTTGCAAAACCAACAACACAACAATAAACACATATATTTGCTTAGTATAAAATGCAATACAATGCTATTGTATTGCATTTTATTGTATACAGCACTTGAAAAGGAGTAGCTGTACTCTGAAGTACCATTAGAGTACGGTATATACCTGGGAAACAGAAATAACAACACTCAGCTGATGACCAACTGAATAACTTTAGCAGAGAATCCATTCTGATGAAATTTCTACAAAATCTTCCCACAGCAGAAAGAATGTTTTGCAGAGAAGTATTAAAGGGCATATAATTTATCCACTGACATCTTCTGACCATGGGTCTAGTTACCTTCAAATTGCCACATCTTCTTTCGAAGTCAGTTAATGCCAATAAATTGGTTTCAGAACTTATTTACATCCACTGGGTTTCAGCAGATGATCACCCACTCTGCCCAATAGTTCACCTCACAGCAAGGAATTAAATGCCTTCCTTTGCTCAGGTACAATGTCAAAGACATTCTTAAATACAACTGGATTTGAATGAATGATGCAGAAGGACAGTGAGACTTGCAGCCACAGATAAACAGGACAACCAAATATCCTCAACTAATAGAGTTGACTCAATCATCATCAGACACAAATGCCTCAGAGTACAAATGTCCTATCAACCACCGACCGCTTGACCATGAGTGTCCTCATGTAAACGATCCAGAGCATGTCCTTGTCAAAAGACTGTGTCACTCTTATTCATAAAATATGCCATTCTAAATTAAGTCTTCTGGAATAATGTAACAAGCATACAAATCCTATATAGATGTAAAAACAGGCATTTAAAATGAATCATAATAAAAATGTCCCCCAATATGTTCAGAATCGCAGAGTAATAAATGTTCAGAATGGCAATAAGGTCAAATACAGTAAAACCACATTAAGAAATACACCTCACAGGACTGGAAAAAGTAAGGCAGACATCCAAGTTGAGTTAAAAAAAACTAATTGAAACCAAGGGTCCATGTAACCGGAATCTGATTCGTCAGGGGTTTCATTGCACAGTGTAACCTTAAAGATTACAGTCTTTAATGTGCTATTTCTTGAAGGAAAATTGTTGGACAGGTCCAGATGCTGTTTGATCCAAGTCTTCTGAATGTCGAAATGAGATTAAGAAGTCTAATCTCTAGCTGTTATATTCAGGTTCCTCTTAAATAACCATATGCAACTAACCAGCACTTCTCTAATAGCTGGTGTTCCTGCTATTAGCACTATCGCTATTGCTGCTGCTATATAGCACCCATTACAAGTGCCACTAGCACAGGTACTCTATTTTTCTGCACAAAAACTGGAATTTTTGCAATATCAACATATGTGAGCATCATAAATTCTATTCATTTTAATCAACCAAGGTAATTAACAACTAAGCTCTAATATTATTAATTTGAATCACTAAATGAGATAAAGAAGAAAAATAATGCCATTGCATCTTAGACACTGAAAAAGTCTGCAACTCATGGCCGCAATATGATTATTACTGTGAAGGTATGCATAGGAAATACAAAAAAGGCCGTTGATCTCTTTTACCTAATTCTAGTTCTGTCACTCTTTTTTTACTTTTGCACCTTGACTGCTGAACATATCAGCACATACAATTTTTGCTAATCAAAAGTGAACAACCAACAACAAAAAGGAAAAGATCAATTTCTTAATTTACACCACCAATCATCCATAAAACCATAAGAAAGATAGAGGTCAGCAAAGGTCATCTTCTCAAACAGATGCTTGTAGAAGATATCTCACTGTTTGTTGTATATACCAGAGATGGGCACAATTAGACAAAAATCTAATCAATTAGAATTAGAATTACACACACACCTAACATTAGCATTAGAATTAGTTCCTTTGTTCAATTGATTAGGGAATCAATTAGAAAGGTCGGTTCATACAGTTGACCCCAGTTTTAAAATACTAATTTAATATCTGCAAAATTGCATGCAAAAATGGTTGAAATGGCTGGCATTTCCAGTTGTCAACAGCAGTCAAAAAACACTAAAAATTAATATCTGTCATCTCATAAATAAAATGCGTTTCAACATTAATATCTGCCTAATGGCTAATTGTCATGTAATAAAAATAATTAGAATTATTTGTAAATAATTGATTAGAATTATAATTAATATAAATTATAATTACAATTAGAATTAGCTGGTCATTTCGATTAGCTAATCAATTACAATTGATTTTGTTTCTGGTATATACAGTCTGGCCTTCAGATGGGGACCAGGTGGGTCACTTGGCCCCAAGCCTCTGCTTAAAAAGGGCCTCAAAGTGATAGGCTTACGTAAATAAAAATTAATATCTGTAATAAATAAAAATTAATATTTATATGTCAATTTTTATCTATCTTGGTCTCTTTCTAATGCACATCTGATTTTGTTTACCCAGTCTGGCTTCTTCTGACCTCTGAAAGGGTCTGTATACAATACATATATATTTTAATGTCTTTTTATCTATCTATCTATCTATCTATCTATCTATCTATCTATCTATCTATCTATCTATCTATCTATCTATCTATCTATCATCTATCTGAGAGAGAAGTATATATATGTTACAGTCAAAGTGTGAAATCAGGCAATGTTGACACTGCCTGAAATTTTTAGGTAATGTTGACATAAGCCGTTTCACTCCGGCAATGTCGACATTGACTGAAATTGTTAGGCATTGCTTAACTATGCCTGAAATTTGCTCAGATTTTCTACACAATGCCCATTTCACTTAGTGATATCATGAAAACACTAAAAACTCTAGAGATTTCGCATATTTACTGAAAATGTGCTTCAGTTATTTCACGAAATCACTAACTTCGTTAAGAGATCCACTTGGCATCTGGAGTTGAATTCTTTAGATAGGATAGGCTTTACGACAATGCCGGTGGTTTTGGGATGCTTTCTTTTTTCTTGACACCAGGAGGCAGTAGGATTTGAAAAGCTCAACAGCTTGAATCGGTGATGTTGGCATATTTTTGGCAAGATGTTTTGACATCCTGTCACGGCCACCGTGACCCGTTGCTACGTGTGTTTTGCTAATGATGTCGTAGGTGTCTTCTATAGTAGAGCAAAGTAGAATGATCTGTCTTCAGGTGATTTTCTTTTCCTAATCAATTTCTCCACATCGCCACAGGTCAGTTCTTCATACTTATTGAGAATATAGAAATTGGAGTAGGCTTATTACTACGACTTTATTATTAACATGCACAAGAAATTGAAGTATAACTACGGTGTTCATATTTCAAGTTTACATTTACCTCTTTCGGGATTAGATATTTGAAATGTTTCTGACAGGCTTCATACTTTTCAAATAACTTATTCTGAAATTCTTCCTCGAAGCTCTCCTGTGTAGACAGGGGCGGCGCTGGGTTTTATTGGATGGGTGGGTCTAATGCAATCTACACAGCCAGGACCTGGCTCATACTACTCCTCCCCTCCCCCAAATCAAAATTTCTCTGCAGATTTGCATGATTTGCTCGTGTGTCCCTGCCCGAGGCTGGGTGGGTCCAGACCCGCGGACCACCCCCATAGCGCCGCCCCTGTGTGTAGACTGTGCCATTTTCAAACCATAACTGACAGAATCGGCTGGCCAACTTGCCTATTTAGAGTTAGATGCTCAATAATTGCAACCAGCCACTGCCCAGACTAATAATACAGGTGTGAAGTGTCAATCAGTTGTTTACCCTAACTGTTCTTTTCTATACTTTGACTGATCCATTCTTACCAGCTATATTGGTCGAAGTGCAGGGAGACCAGACCAACTTCCTGAACTCTAGTACTCTTAGGATTTCATATATTTACTAACTTCAGTTTTACTTTTTCAGAAATCACTAGTTCCACAGTTTCACTGAAACTTCAGTTTTACTTTTTCTGTAAATACGCGAAATCCCTGAAGTTTTTAGTGTTTTTATGAAATCACTATGTGACTGACTTCGATTTTAGTGAAATTGTGTAATGCCACACCCACTTTTTCAGTAAAAACGCAAAATCCCTAGAGCTTTTAGTGTTTTTATGAATCACTAAGTGAAATGGGGATTTCACAAAATCACTAACAAAGTTAGTGATTTCATGAAATCACTAGTTTCACTGTAACACACACACACACACACACACACACACACACACACACACACACACACACACACACACACACAATAATCTCTTGGCTGCTCATTCAAAATTCATTCATTTGGTTTCCAGTCAAAGGTGTCCACTCAGTTGCAATTCTTACTTTAGCACCAAAGAGCAACTCATAAAACACAATGAAGTGCAAGAGCACAGTTCAACTGGCAGCAATAATGCAACATCAAACAAAGCAGATGAGAGTACCATAAATGACATTTAACCCACGGAACTATGTTCAGTTACATTGCATATGGTTACATATAGTTATAGTTTAAGTGTTAAGAACACTGCACTTCTTCAAATCACCTGGTTAACACAACACTCTTTCCAGTCTCCAGAATCTGTGCTGATTGGTTGATTGGGACTTTTGTGCAACTTTCCTTAGAATTCTGAATGTTAAACAATATTATGCAGTTTTTCCTTTGCATTTTTCCATTTGTTTTTTCCTCTATTTCTATGACCATCCAGTTGTTGCTTGGATGGCTAACTGGTGCAGCTGCACTGTCAGGTATTTATTGTAGCAGCCCCTTTGGTACACACGAGCATTTTAGTTTTCACCAGCGGATTGATTCATTCTGCGCCTGAGATAGAAACTCCCCAACTGCACAACAGTGAACCCCTGTATGCTCAATCCATCGTATCTATCATGGCATCACACTACCGAGCATGCTGTGAAGGCAAATTTTCAATCAAAACACTCTGCAGAAAACACAATCTTGCACTGATTTTGAGACTGCAAAACAATCAAAACATTTGGCCAAACAAATAAGTTCATATCACACAAATATAATTGAAACAGCAACTTTACAGCAAAGATTCACAGTTGCAGCTCAGAGAAACAGAAACTACTTAAAGCACTCTGAATGAAAATGAAAAGCCCATCTTCACTTTGGACTCCTAAACTATGCTAAAGGAGCAAAACCACGTGGGACAAAAGCATTCGACAAAGCATTTAGTAACCACATACATCTGCATTGCAACTCTTAAGACAGAACCGAACACAAATATCTTAGGTTTATTTTGGATCATGTCTTCTGAGTGAAAAGCAGAATTAAAGCAGAACAACATAATGAAATCAGAAACTATGCTCAGAAATAAAGCCACCTCAGAAGCCAAACAAAACATTTGTTATTTCAACAAATAAGTTCAGCTCACAGCAGACAAGTAACATGATTTTGAAAACAATAAACACTTCCGGTATCTTACAACAATAACCAATACAATTCAGTCAACAAAACAGAAAACAAAAAACCAGAAATGTTTCGAAACAGCCGTTCATGAAAGGCACCGCACACAGCGTTGGCAAATAAATCATTAACGAAGCACATCCAGACAACACCCGAAAAGCCACAGAGATATGGAAAACCTCACTTTTTTATTAAATTCATGGCATGCCAATGATCTCAACTGAAGCAGAGTCTCCAAAGGAATTTCCATCAAACAAGAGAATATGTGAATAATTCTAATGCACCGATCCATCACAAAACATGTCAAAAAATAGAACAGAATCACATTCTGAAACCAGGGACGTAGCTAGGCATGGGCAGGATTCTTTAGCCTCCCCCAGCCCATTCCTAGCTACGTCCCTGTCTGAAACACCTTTACGGCCATTCTGAGGGCAAAGCCAGAGACCCTCACATTCCTCTTGAAAATCCCATTAAGAAACAGAGGATGAAAAAAACAAGAACAAAGACAGAATTAGGACCCAAAAGATTCGAGAAAATTCACTCACAGCACAATAAAACCAGCCACAAAGTCCAAAAATCATCTTTCCAACAACATAATAATGAAATAATTCCATCATTACCGCTGACAGCAAGATAGCAAATAGGACCTGAAAGCCTTAAGAAATGAATCTGGTGTGATTCTTAATAAACACTATACTACCCCCAATATTAGCTACTTCCCATCAATATCCAAAGCATAGCAGATGGCCGCACAGTACATTTTAAAAATGTGCATAAACTAAACGAAATACAGGAAATTGCTAAATAACATTCCTGGAATTTGAAAAAAAACATAAAAGTACATATGTAATTCAGTCCTAAAATTCAATATTTAGAAGACAGTGGGGCAAATAGCTTTGTGTAAAGGTAATGCTTAAACACAAGAAGAGAAAGTGCAAAGTAATATGACTATCACCATCACAGCATAGCCAAGATAGTACAGTCAAACTCAAATAATGCACTGCTCTTCTTAATGTCAATATCCATAATACCAAGTCACTATTGTAAACTAATAAGAATAAGAATAATAATAATAACAACAACAAAGTTTAGAATGGTTCAGTAGGGTCTGCCCTGTGTTAGAACCACCATGTTTCACCCATTCATTCATTCACATTATGGTCTTGCTGTGTAATCTCGTTCTTTGTCCTCTTGTCTTCTATTAGGTTTGTTTCTGTATTCTCCTTCTTAGTCTTCTTGTTTTTGAATCTACAAATGACAACACTTTGCAGTGCATACAATGTGTCATAGATGCCTCATTCAGTTACTCTGTATAACTTCACAATATACTTTTATCTACAAGACCAATCTAGTATTCTATAGTTACTTAGAGGTTTATTTAAAAGCATTTACTGGTACACTCACAGTAGCCATTACTATCTTTTCAACCAATTCATTCCATCCATCAATCAACTAAGGGTGCATATTATACATAGGTGCGTATTATACCCAAGATACGGTATATTTTTTTATTAGCCTTACAATTTTTTTCTTCTATGTGAAGGTTTCTCATGGCTTGCCAGAGATCCTTAAGCCAAACTGCGTCAAAAGCAAGTTTATCGTCTATGAAATTCATGCACAGTATAGTTTTCTGTTGGCCTCAATATCTCTGAAACCAGCATACTTTTCTCCCATACTTGAATACAATACTCTAAATGTGGATGTACCTATGCTTTGTAATTTCTTATTATTACATCATTTTCTCTGCTCACTGCCATTCTTTTGATCATACCTAGAGTTATATTGGCTTTCTTAGAAACGGTCTTAAACTGCTATGCTATAAGCTATATTGTTAGTGCTTGTTACTGCTAACACTGGTTTTGTGCCACATACACTGTCTTCTGCATCTTATAGTATTGAGATATGACTGTACAGCGTACACCAGGTTTGACTCCATGCACTGCAATTAAACTACACAGGCAGACTCAATGCGCATTGAAGCTTCCAGAGGCCTTCATGTAAAATTAGAATTGGCCAACAGGTGAAGAGGCTGTGCTACAGCTCATGTTAATCTTATTGCAGGCAAAATGCCACATCCAACTCCAGACGGTCCCCATAAATAACATACTCTAAAGGCAGATTACAAGAGCAGGGCGCCCCTCCCTCCCTCCCTCCCTCCCTCCGTCTTTTCACTCACGTATTCCACATCAATCTGTTGCGTCAAGAAGCTGTGGACATTGAAGGGGCTGCCTTGAATGGACGAAGGAGTAATCTAGGTAGGCATGGCGACAGTGATTAAAGTGCAATTTACAACTACATGACAACAAGCAACAGTACAGCAACACAACAACAAGAGCAGCAACAACAATATCTCCAACAATAAATGTGAAACAAAGAAAAATTTTCATGAAAGTCTCATCGTCATCGCATAAGTACCGGTAGTAATGCACAGAAGATACTTGGCATGTAATACATAAGGAAATTTAATTATCCATAGAGTACCTATATTCATTTATAATGTCAGTATGCCATCCAGATAATGTACTAATTATACTATGTGCTAATTATATTAATTAATTTGTTAAAAATTAACTACACTACATACTAATAGCAAGCTGTACAGCTGCTAACATACCGTATTATCTTGTGTATAAGACGCACTTTTTCCCTTAAAAATTGGTACAAGGTGGGGGTGTGTATTATACATAGAAATAAATCTCATGTACATAACATCCATAATTTTAATTTAGCCGTATTTTTATTCATATAACACGCACGTTATACTGGTTTTTACCTAAACGGTCAGTGGTGGAGAAAAACTTTGTTTGCACATCAATTTTCAAAAAGAATTTACCAGAAAATTGTGATTGTTTAGGTTACTCAATAGACATTCTGTCATTGATAACTAAAAAATTATGTAGGATTATTGTTTTATGACACAATGACGGCCGACGGTGGAAGGAAAACTGTCTATTCTTCCAATTTTAAGCAGAATTTGAAAGACAATTGTGATTATCCAGGTTAATTAATAGAGATTCTGATATGAAATTTTGGGTGTGTATTATAAATAAGTATTAATATTTTTGCATTATGATAACTCTAGAAGCTAATGGTGCATATTATACACAGGTATTATACCCAAGATAATACGGTACTTCCATTCAACTACTTCAGTGAGCAATAGTTGTTCTCAGTGAGAAATTTAAAGGCAAAGACAACAGCAGGATCTACAAATGCAGATAATTCCATTAACAGCAATTATTCAGTTGGGATAGAACGCTCCAGAATGGAGTCAAGGAGAGAGAATCCTACTAAAAACAACATCAACAGCAATATTCAGGTGCTGAACAGGTGCTGCCATAGACTCTTCCTGGAACATCCTGGAAAAACTTCTTCATTCAAACCGTGAGAAGTCTCGAATAAACAAGAGCCTTACAAACAACAGCATCTGCCTCTGGAATCTGGCAGACAGCTTCCAACACAACATCTTCCATCCTCCATCCATTCAACACAACACCCAATAAAATATAGTCTATTACTGCTGGCATTCATGAGCCCCTATAATCTTTATCAACAATGAAAACCAGACGTAACCCTTTTAGCTCTGATAAAATATCTGCTTTGATGAATTCAATCAATACGCAGCTGGAAGCATTTCAAAGCTAAATGCATAGTTATTCCTTTCACCAACTGAGTAAATTGGGTTCACAGACGCTATTCATGCATTATAGAACAGAGATGACAATCACCAACTATAAAGTGTCTTTAAAACTTCTAATTCAATCATTCACATGAGAAAACTTCAAGTGCTTTATCAAACTAACAACAACTGCAGTTCATATTTAAATACTGCTGACATTTTATGCAGCCATGCATCTTCCAATGCTTAACCAGCATCAAATGCTAATGGGCGATAGATTAATTGAAAGAGAAGAAATGCTTTGAACGTACCTTGTGCCTGAGATCAATCAGCTGAAAATAGTAATTATCCACTATCTTGTAATAGAGGAAAAGCGATTCACAGTGCACCCACAACGAAGAATCGTCTGCACTTGGCGACAGATCGGCCACAGCGGCACAAACATAACGCACTAACTGTTTCAAAATCATTTTAAAATCCGCACAAAACAAAAGATCACATGCTTTGCACTTTTCAAGAGGACAATTCCTTCGGAGTACGTTGTCGTTCTGTCGCAAGCACACGTCACAAATCAGACCAGTGAGAAAGGCTCAGCCACTGCTGCTGCTGCATCTAGGACTATATCCTATTAGATTATGCCAACATGAGTCATGCAAGTTCAAGTGTCACCATATGTTACAGCCATCTATTCTTCTGTAGACCTGGATCTCTCTCTTTGTACTTCTCTAAGTGTCTCCGTTTATTGCTCGGACTGCATCAAAATATCACCCAGTGGTGTCCAAGAAATGTAACGCATGAATTCAAGAATTTCAATCAATATCAACTTCACTCTAACCAAGTATTTTTATTTCTTTCCATTAGCTGTGCATCTGATGACTTGTGATCCCGGATTCTTACCTTCTCCTCTGTCTCTAGTATCCTTTCGAGAGGGAATCCTGCAGAGTGGGAAATCAGCCCCTGATTAGGCCAGCTGACTCCTCCACACCGTGTCAGGCGGGCGGTCTGCACACTCAACGGCAGCGACACCAACGGGCAAAGCAGCATCCAAGCAATGAAGTCAGTTCTCAACAGACTTTCAATGCTGTTAAGTTACAAGTAGAAACGCAGCCACAGTCGATGCAACCGATGGCTGCTGTGTTGTGGGCAATAGGCTGCTTTCAAGTCAGAGGAAATGAATCCATCTGAATATCACAATATAATACCAGCCTCTCCATTGCTCATGAGCCAATGACAACAATAGACTGCAATGAGTGCTGCCGTCTCTCCCTTTCAGCTCAATGTCGAGCATTTGCCTGGATCTTCTGTAGTTAATCAGCTGTTAAGAGCAGCTTCGTGGAGCCACCGGCATAGAGCCAGCGCCTTCTCTCTCATTTACACACTGCATAACACCAGTAGCCCCAAACAATGCTCAGCTAAATACAACATTCATTCATACACACACACACACACACACACACACACACACACACACACACACACACACACACACACACACACACACACTGCTGTGCAATAGCAGTCAGAAGGTAAATATCATCTCTGGGTCCCAGAGTGAATGAAAACCACAATAACACCAAAAACAATGCACTGAATCTATATAAGAGAAAACCAACATACAAAATCAAAATCATCCTACACTAGAGCCCCATTAATGCTGATAATTCAGACACTTGAAAAAGTGAGCATGTTAACTGAGTCCATATATAGACGCACAGTGCCTCGGTATGTCCAGATAAAATAGTCTCAGTTAACAGAGGGTTCGTGTTATCCGATTCTGTGCTAATAGGGCTCAACTGTACAGTATATACAGAAGAAATTAAATTTTAAAAAGATGCAAAATATGGCATTAGAACAGTTAGAAGCAATATCACTGTCAAAGATGAGTAAGTGTATAGAGGACCCACAACTGTAATAAACACAAAAGATAATAAGACTGAAATTCAAACTCACAAACACAAACGACACACAATAAATACACAACCCAAAAACCTTCAGATTTAAACTGCTGCTGCTGCTGCTGCTAGACTTTTCATCTTCTGATGGACAAAATTTTCAATGGCCACAGTTGGTTAGAGTGTCAAATTGACTTTCAGACATTAGACATTGGGTTCATTTGCTCAATGTTGCTTTTGGCAGGACCAGTTCCTTCAATTTCAGCATAAAATACAGTATTTGCATATGATGCTGTTGTGTGCTGGGATGGAGCATTTGCAAATCATGGTTGTTGCGTCATAAAATTTTGGTCCATTTGGCGAAAAAGAACAAGACTCAAATTACATTTCCTACAACAGAATTAGGAGCCACTCGAACCATCACAGCAAAAGAAAAGACGGAGAATACAACATCAAGGAGTTTCCAAAACGACAAACACAAACCAAACATGAAAGACCCTCTGAAAGCAAAGAGCAAAGCTCATAAGGAAGAAAAAGGTCACAAAGACAACAGGATCTAATTTCAGATTCATGAAAGCCGGCAACAATCAATGTGAAACCACAATAATTACTGTAGAGAGAGAGAGAGAGAGAGAGAGAGAGAGAGAGAGAGAGAGAGAGAGAGAGAGAGAGAGAGAGAGAGAGGAGAGGGAGAGCAAAACCGAAAACAAAACCGAAAAAGACAAAAGCCCTGATTGATTGCAAGACAAATGCCTTGATTGAAAGACATATGTCCCGATTGATTGAAAGACAAATTCCTTGATTGATTGAAAGACAAATTCCTTGATTATTGATCACTAAATCTTGAAAATGAAATTTTGAAGCACAGCAAAGATTAATTGATAAAGACTGTCCAATCAATGATCAATCAGCAAATATGGGCAATCAATGATCAATCAGCAAGTCATTATGACCAGAACTTTGGTCAATGAAGTGGCTAATTTGCTCCACAAAATGACATCGGGGCGCCAAGTGGAAGTGATTTTATTCAGATGGAATCTCAAGAAGCTCATTCTAATCACAAACTGAACTACTAGACGCACATCTACAGTAAATAAAATAAAATACACAAAGGCCTGAGACAACCAATGTACTGAACATCTGCATGACTGTACGTTTGATGGCAATAAGACTTTGAAATGGTGGCAGACACTGCAGAGAACTGTTTATTAGTTAATGTGGAATGCAATGAAAAAGATAACTGAGCAAAACAGAACATAAACACAGAAATAAAAAGGCACTTGTTATTGATGACACTAGCAAGATGAAACTCACAAGTCCCAATAAACAAAGTGACATCACTCAATCTAAACTTCTAAACCCCAAAAGAACAAACAGCAAATGACACAAAACATTGCTATCATTCACTAAATTCCTAAAATATTCATAGAATCAAAAGTCAAGAAAAGATAAATAACCTCAAACAGAAAATAACCCCAAAAGACCACAACCACACCTGCCAACAACGAATAGGGAATTACAAGCAATAACGACCACATGATGATCGATATCCACAGATCACAGCAGCTCAGCACTAATACACCGAAGCACAACAACCAGTCAACACGATACACAATCTTCACGAATAACTCAAAAGTAAATAAAAAACATTGGGCATTATTATTATTATTATTATTATTATTACATGGTTGTTAACGCACATGGTGTCATTCACTAAGTGAAGAATCATAAGTGTGGGGTGAGTGACGTGTCCTATACAGGCATAATTCTGTGGTATGAGATGCTGTCTTGTAGGATCCTCGACTGACCACGATGTTCACAGAGATGAAAAACCAGTCGCAGCCTTTAGGCGTTTGTATTCAGTGCAGTGGAAATCATTCGATTTACAGTAAATCAAAAATGAAGCAAATGCAGCCAAATTTAATCTGAAATTACGAAGAAATCAGATCACGCATCCAGAACACCAATAATCATTTTCTGTAATCATTTCCATGCAACACTGCTCTAAACTCCACGATGGAATTCCTGCTAATGGGATTCTAAACCCTTTACCGGCCATGACTGCATCCAAACATGCATCCATTTTACATTACGTTACAAATAAATGGTCGATGAAGGGGTTAAACAGCTAACGGCAATGCATGCTAGCAGAACTAACATCACAACATCACCAACAGCTACGCATGAAATAAAATCGGCAAAATATAAATCACAATCACTGCACAGAAGATACAACCCCAAATCAGATTTTATATCTGTCTAAATCATCGTTAAATTCCTCTCTCTACTCCACCTTTAAGACGTCAACAGTTCATCTAACCCAATTCCTTACTCCAGTAGCATACATAGTAATTGCTATGAACTGATTCAGAAATGAACATTCTACACAAATGATATCGGAAACGGGGAACATAAAATAACAATGACAGATATGAAATATATTCCTAACATCAAATGCATTCCAATTACATTTTCCAGATGTTCAACTAATGCACCAGACACTATCTGGTAGTTCTTTTAATTGAAATGCCAAATGGCTTAATGCTTTAAATATGGAAAGTCCTACGTGCCAACAGAGTTCCTGATGTCCTAGGCCATTCTGGCTGATCAAAGGTCTGCATGACCAAACAAGAGGACCTCAGAACCAGCTCCAGGGTCTGTTTGGATGACTGCATCCTTTGAACCCATTTGCGCACCCCTATTTGCCCTGGTAATTGGCAAGTTAATTTTTGGATGATTATGACTATAGTTATAGTTATAGTAAGCAGATGACTTTTAATTTATAGGGAACTGAAGTCAGTGTCAAGGTCGAAATTCTTGGCATCTGACCCCCTTCCCTATCCCTGGTGGCAATCAACTGGATCCTCAGATGTGGGAACTGAAGTCAGTGTCAAGCGATTCTTGGATCTGGACTATGCAGACGACGCTGCCCTCTTCCTGCTTGTCAACACTCGTGTGACCAACGCACTGCATGCAGCACCTTTAGGTTCAAAAGCTGTCTTCATCCTAAACAACACTACAGAACTTGCAGATGTCCAATGGCTGGAGGTGGTAAATTTGTCTTGAGTAAACACTTCACACACAAACGCCTCTCTTCATCTACATCATCACCATCCTATAACCAGTATACTTACGAGGCTGTTCGACAACATTGCTTACCTTTCTGCTGGACAACGTTCCGTCCGGATCCTGGTTGGAATCGACCGCCACGACAGCGGACGACACACGATACGACTGTGACGATGTCCTCTGGGGCACCTTAGGCGCCTGCTCTTCTGAAACACACAACATCAGACACAGTGTTACCATCAAATGGACAAAATCCTTCAATAAACAATAAACATCAACACTAGCAAACTCATGCAAGTGACACGCTGATCTGTTGCAATCAGTCCATGTATTTCATTAATGAACTCTCATCATACATCGTCATCATCATCATCATCATCATCATCATCATCATCATCATCATCATCATCATCATTCATCTCCATGGGCAAAATACCTATTGGTGTCTACTGCAATAATTTTAGTCTGCCTTCTCCATTTGTTTCTGTCTCATGTGGCTTTGTAGGCTTCATATACAGTAAATCCATGTTGCACCATTCTTTAATATTGTCTATCCGTTCTTTTTGTGGTCTTCTTCTGATGTTTTTGCCTTCCATTACTCCAAGCATGATACTTTTTTATCAGCCCTTCGTCATTCATTCAGCAGATATGGCCAAATAGTCGCGAGTTTCCTTTCAATGACTGTTTGGATGACGTCCTTTCTTATGCTCATTCTTTGTTTTACCTTTTTGCTGTTGATCTTGTCAAACCATCTGATTCCTCTAGGATGTTTCTGTAGCACTTAATTTCGAATGTGAGAAGTGTATGACTAGTTTTCTTGTTCAAAGTCCAAGTCCTGCATACACATAATACAGTGCTTAAAATGCATGTTTGGAATAATTTTAGTTTAGTCTTGTTGGTTATCTTCTTATTTTTCCAGCTAATCTTCATTTTGGTAAAAGCTCCATAGGCCTTTCCAATGTTCATTCTTGATTTCTTCATTGCTGTCATTGTCCCAGGTCAGGAGGCTTTCCAGATTGTTGAATTTTTCTATTCTTTTGACAGTTTGTCCATCTAGTTCCTTTGGGTTTTCTACTGAAAATTCTTTTAAGACCAAATGCCTGTGTCAAAATGCTCTGGCTGTTTCCATTCACTGGTTTCTCTATTACATCCCGACAGTGTTCTTGGTCTCAGGCTATTTCCTCAGGAGTCAATCTCTGTCATCCTTCTGTCTTCTGGAGAATAGATATTCCACTGGGTTTGAGGTCCTTGTCAAGGCAATCTGTCTTCTTCTTGGTCTTCCTGCTGCTCTTTCCCTTCCTGTTTAGTTTTGATGATTCTTTGGGGGCTTTCGTTGTCTTCAGTACGTGGTCTCTTTCCATTTCATTCTTCTTCTCTTGACGATGTCATTGACTTGTCGTTCTTCTGAGTTTTCCATCTGCGACAAGTTCACTGTAAACTGATTTTTAGCATTAGTTCATCCGATATATTTTAATTAGTTTAGGACATCATTTAAACGAAAGACCAATGTCAAGGTTAATTTGTCTAAAAATATCATCAACCTGAAAAAGGTTAAGACTTGAAGAAGGTTGGAGCCCAGTACTCAGTGGCAATCATCCATCAAAGTACTAAGCAAGGCTAATGCTGCTTAACTTCAATCAAAGCTAACAGCGGCATTTGTCATGGGCCTCAAGAAATTAAAGCAACATTACTCTTTCTGTAAACAGCAAAGACTAGAAAGCATGAAAAAGCAACAATTCAGCAAACCTTCGTGAATGATCATAGACCCAATGGTATCCAACGTCGCATTAAAATTGTCGGGAGGACTAAAAACACAAAAGGTTTTGCATCACAATGTAACAGTAAGAAATTTTCACCTTAACCCTTAAACCAGCAGATACTTTGTAACTATCTGAAACTTAACCGAGAATACTCGGTTCCAGCGGTTTAAGGGTTAACAATCAGACTGATTCAGTGACTACCACCATCAACTACTCAAAGCATAAATCCAAATAATGGTCAGAAAGGTAAAAACAATCATGATGAACCTAAGACAAAACATATCAACACAGCAAGTATACTGGGGGAAAAGTACTGGTACATTTCAGTTCAAAATAACAACTCTTTCCCCCCTCTCTCTCTCTCCATAATTCTCTCAATAGTTTGTCTCTATGTCTCCATTCTGAGATATCCATCATAGTCAACTGATGTCCTTTGGAGAGAACTGGAGCACCATCAGTGCATAATAATAATAATAATAATAATAATAATAATAATAATAATAATAATAATAATAATAAATAATAATAATAATAATAATAATAATAATAATAATAATAATAATAGTCATCACTGTTATTCTTAAAACAGTGATACAATAAAGAAATTTGAAATTCTCACATAAAACAGCATCTCATCTGCTGACCGTGCTATCTGCATTTATAAAAACAAACACAGTTCCTATCATTAATCAGCTTCAAAATTCACTGTCTAAAGGCAGGCTGGACCTATCAACAAGCAAAAAGGATCACCTAAATTAAGTACATCATGTTCTGTACAACACAAATCCAGATGACCTAAAACAGCCTGACCTCAGTGGCAATAAATTAGTCTTCAACTCACAAAGGCCTTGGAATTTGTTCTGAGACAAGAAAAGCACCGTCCATAGCGGCAGAACTTTCCTCATCGGAATCATCTTCTTCCACGAGCGGAATGCCGCCATCTCCACGTCCAGCGCCACCGAGATGGCTCAGCTGCGCCGCGTAAATATCAAGATCCTGTAATAACATCACAGTATAAAATAACATAAACAACATCTACAGCTAATTAAAATGAACAACCTAAAAATGCAACATGGCCACAAGAACCACAACACAAACAGATAATAGGTGAAATCAAAGAATCAAAGATATATATATATATATCTGTGAAAATTCATTACACACAATCATCCTGTACAAGTTGATTCTATGTATGAAGCTGTAGACAGCGAAACACTGCGAAAGACTTTCCACTTTATGCCGTGACTAACCATGGTAGCTGTGGAAAAGAAGATCTGGAATAACTAATGTCACATCTCTTATCCTCGACTACCACCAACACTGTTCAGGTCACTCCAGGGTACCAGGATGGTGTGCTCACATCTACACTCTCTGCACTGCCACACAATGGATCCCAGATCACAAGTCATCGTCATCATCTGGCACCATTGCAGGTCAAGAGGACTTCACTGATCTTAGGTACACTGATGGCACACTGCCTTCCAATGTTACAGCGTCATCGAGACAGTGACTGTGCTCCCGCAAGGGGTCGGAAGACATCCTGGATCAAAATCCTGGCAATGAGATCCTCAAAAGGCTCCATGTAGCATCACACCGTGTCAAAGTCCCTTGCATCTGACATTATTACTCAGATCCGACAATGTTTCTACTTAGGAAACCAAGTGTGCGTTGTCTGATAGAAGCATATGCTATGGATCAAAAAACACAGAAGCATTTAGGCACTTATTTGGGATGCAGGTTAAAATCTATCATAGGACGATTCTAAAGACTCTGAATAAACACAAAGCAAGACATCACCTCAGGCTTTGAAATTCGATCAGAGTTCTCTGGAAACGAATGCCTTTGACTGTCTTGTGCCAGCGCATCTGAAATCATTCATGAGCACAATAAATTAGAAAACCAACAGCAATCACAAAATATAAAAACAAAAGAAATAGAATCTCATCTCAAACATCTTCTCCGCACTGTTTGATAACTTAAGAATGTGTTGACTTTTCAATAGAGCTGAAAGCATTTCCTATTTACAACCATTATATAGGAACAAATATTGGAGAGCAAAACAAATTGATGATCAATATTTCAAAGCACATAAACTTCCACTATGCAAAATCTTTCTCACAAGTGACATGCCTGGCTATTAGCCTCCGAATGGATATCTGCTGACAACAACAGCTATCACTGTGCTGTTAACTCAGAAATTGCAAGAAAAAAACCAGTGCAGAAACAGTCATTTAATAGACAAACAAGGATTCATCTGCAAAACTCATTCAACAACAGAACTGCATCGAAGACAGCAGATGATCTGTGATCTTCTTAACATAAGCAGTACTTTCGGTGCCAATTATTAAACAATTGAACTGCAGTCGATCTCTCGGCACAAATGGCGCAGAACATTCCAGAAATCTCTTACTGCCGCTCGGGCGATTCTTCTGCTGATTTGGAACTGCATCCAGTTCGTGATGGTTGTGGTACGCCTTCTGCTGAGCGCTCTGTACATGCGCGGCAGGACCGACGAACTCATCGCACGATGATGACTCCACGTGTCGTAACGCGTCGTTGTGCGACGGCTCGACGCGACGCACCCAGTGCGACTCGGTCGGAGGCTGTGCGTGGAAGCGGCCGTCGTGAGGAGGGCGGTAGTCAAGGTCAGAGGACGAAGAGCTGTCGTTGAGTTCGTTGTTGTTGAGAACACCGATGCCTCCGTTGTCCGGATGATGATGATGATGATGACGATGGTTGTGGGCGCCCTTCAGGGGTGCCGGCGGCTGGTAGAAGGGATTCGGTGTCCGTCGACCTTCGCCCTCCTGGATTTGGTGAAAGTTTTTCCTGAGAGTCGAATCACCCGGAATTTGCAAGATTGAACTAAAAATATCGGAAAAACATTAAAAGAAATAAATGTCACAACACTCTACAGATTACATAAATAGTCTATTTGCAAAACAGTCATAAAGTCTGTCTTCAAACTAAGACACTCAACAACTAGATCACCAGAACGTCAAAAGAACTTTGCCTTAACCCTTTGAACACTGGCTTCTCTAGCAATTAGGCTATATATGCCTATCTGGCAGGCCACTAAAACGGCCTGTGGCTTCAAAGGGTTAATTTCCCAAGTAAAGTGCTTAAAACGCTTTTGTTGTGGGCCTTCAGCCTTGTTACAGCGCTATAGAGATCGTCCATGAATGAGGTGATCTGCTTCTCATGAGATTGCCAATTCCTCTAACCTTGGATCGCCTTCAGTTCTGTCTTCTTCGTCATTATCGCTGCCTTCATATTCAAAGTCAGTTTCGTGGTCGTCAACTACAAAAACAAATCAGCAAATTGCTTTCACAGTCCTTTATTAAACAAAATATTGAAGATTCATAAGAAAAATTAAACCAAAATTAATTCTATTAATAGTGTGTGTGTGTTTGCATGTACATGTATATGTACATGCAAGCATGTACACCTTGGTGTACGTGCGCGTGTGTGCTGTGTTGGTATTTCCCCTCTAACCGGATTTACCATTTGAAGGGCAGACATTTGAAATGCTAACTCCAAGTAAGTCTCAAGTCTCAACTGTAATCTGAAACCGATCTGACCGACCCTTCTGACTTGGTGTTGCTCTAATTCGAATTGGATTTGGTGCACCATCGGCTGATGCCCTAGGCACTACGATGGTGGCACCATAGAAGTTCATTCATCGACTGACTAAAACTAGATTTCAGTCAG
Organism: Metaphire vulgaris; assembly: GCA_018105865.1. NCBI lineage: Eukaryota > Metazoa > Annelida > Clitellata > Crassiclitellata > Megascolecidae > Metaphire > Metaphire vulgaris. The sequence goes on along the minus strand of CM030858.1, from coordinate 498,235 downwards.
GTAATGTCCAGTGAATTTAACAAAACAACAAAAGTGTACACATAACATTAGGTCAACAAGTTACTCAGGAGAAGTGAAAGGTCAGTGAAAAGATCCAAGACCGACTCTAAAACAAGAGAGGAACTGACTTCTGCGGCTCTTCTTGTGTCGGTCGATGTAGTCCTTCAGCTGAATGCGCACCTGTCTCTCGGTCGGTTGGTCTTTGATGAACTGGTGCTTCAGCAGCTGATCGGTGTTTGGCCGTTGAAGGTAATCCTTAATCATGCACACCTCCACAAAACTATGAAACTTTTTTGACCTGTCAGAAAATGAAGCGCATTTGCACTAAGCATGCTGACTAGGCTAATAAACAAATAGCGCACCAGAAACGGCGAATAATGATCGCTCAGGCGGGCATGCATAGCGTCAACAAACAAACTATCAAGATACACTGTATTATACAGTCAATGCACTGTATACTCTGTAACATTACCAAAATGTAATCATTTCAATCAACCGTACACAGCACAGCACTAACTAAATACAGCATAAATCCTAAACAGGCACAGACATGATACAAAGCTCTCAAATACAGTTCTATTTGTGGAGATGGACCGTAGCAACGGCCAGCAACATAAAAACCCAGCAACCATGTTCTTCCTCCATCATAATCTCTAAATGCTGCTAAATATTCTTCATTTATTTGAGTGACTTCCAGTAATTGCACCGAGGCTGACCAAATGCTTACCACTTTTTTGAACGTAACCGAGGCGGCGAATTTCTGGGGATTAAAAACAAAGCTCTCATCGGATGCATGTCACACAGGGCTAAAACAAAGGAAAAAACCAATGGGTATTACCATCAATACTTTATAAAAAATGTTAAAATGCATAACAATGTTCCTCAAAAAATAACACATCAAAATAATAAAATATCTCAATGAGAACTCAATGCATTCGTAACAAATGCAATAGATAAAACCCTGTTAATAGAAGAAACCAATTCACTCTCAGTCAGTTCACACAGAATGGCCTGTGTTAATCAATGCCCGGCGTTCATCTCCCTTGGGTTTAACTGTAGTAAGCAATAGCAAGTGCAGGCATTGGCAATGTCAACATTTCCAGCATTCAGAATATTACATTAACATTGTCATCATTATACAGTAGCTACGCATGCGTATTATATACGCAATTCCCAGGTAATGCTTCTGAACGTCTGCAAACAAGAGCAGCAATATTCTTCCTTTTTCAGAAATTTTCTAGATAATTCATATCTTTGTCTAAACCAGCAAAATATTCACAGTTCTTCTATTGAGACACAGTATAACCGATATCTTCTCTGGTGGCAAAACTATTTACTTTTTCTTCAGTCATCAGCAAATAACATTAGCATCTGGCAATGTTTCCTTCATCATTACTCTTCTCTTTACATTTTAAATGCACTTCAGTGTTTTCTAAGAAGGCAGTACAACATTTATTACAAATGAATCTTAGGTTATCAACTTCCAGCTCCTGCAATGTTCCAGGACATTTCAAACAGTATACAAGCTGTGTACAGGAGCAGTAGGTTGCATTCAACAGAATGCAACTTGATGCTATTGCCAAATTGGACAGTTTTATAAGCTCAACATTCTTCTTTCAACTAAATTAAACAAATAATCAAATAAATCAGGAATGTCTTATAATGCAATCTTATAACACAAAGAAGAACAGAAGTTGCAAAGTAAGAGCATACGTGGTTTTCCTTCGGCCATTTCAATTGCTGTTATTCCAAGCGACCAGATGTCGCTCTGAAATCAGACAAAGCCACTGCAAAGTCACAGATGAATAACACAGCCAATGGACTTTATGCTTAAGAATCACCATTTCAGACAGCTCTCAAATGTACGCATACCAAAATCTTATATCTGGTTATTTGGTTTTAAAGAGGACTGTGGTTGCAGAAATGCAATAAACATCTTAAGAATGTTAAGCAAACGATGTATTGAGACTCAAAAAGACTTGTACATGTTAAATTGATTATAAAAAGGCTTTTGATAACGTCCAGCACAATGAACCTTTTAAGTGCCTGAGAAATCTGAGACATCAACTTTTACAACAAAATCCTAGCAATCATATTTCAAAATTAAAAGCGCGTCTCGTCATATAAGATAGTACAACTGACCCTGTTGTCATAGGTAGCATCAGGATTTTCATCACAAGCGATCACTTCGGGTGCCATCCTGTAGAAAATAACCAGAAAACTAATCTCACCCAACTTAAAAATCAACTTCATTTACATTTAGTTAGTCAATGAAGTGAAAGAAAGAGAAAATGTTCACAGCCTCAACTCATCTGCACAGCCTTGCAAACCTTGTCTAGGTCCTAACAACAGTTAACGGAAAGGAACTTATTTACTGCAACTAAAACTGGCTTAGAGACGTCTGGCAATGGGTCACTCAAAATGATCTATGACCAAAGTGATCCTATGACCCAAGTGACCCTATGACCCAAGTGACCCACTTACCAAGTGACCCACTGAAAGCCCTTGGCAATCAAATATCTATTATATCTTTGTTTTATTTAATTTATTTTAATTTATTTCTTTTCTTTTCTTTCATCTTCCAAATCAAAAGTAAATCCAATATCACAATATTGAAATAACAGAAAAGCAAAGTGCTTAACTAATAAATTACAGATAAGCTAAAAAACTTTATAGATTTTAGGATTTTTGTTTTTTAAATATCTGAATAACCATTAATGATTTAGACCAAATCTCAATATATTTCAATGGGTATTGATGTTTTTGGTAAACAAAACAAATTGTTTGAAAACATGGATCCTCATAATAAAATTTTTGTGAGCATTTCTGATAACATGCAGGACTAATATAGCTGTAAGTAAACAGATTAAACACAAGTAAAGACCAAAAACGAAACTTCAATTACCCAGTTATACTGAACAAACAAAACTGGTGAAAAACATATTATAATATAAGAGGCATTTCTGATAACATGAGCATATACTGGTAACCTAAAAAGACAAAACTATAATATCATACAAGACTACAAGGTTTAAAATGTATTTACATAAAGCATAACAGACAAAACAATCAATGAATTGCTCATGGTTGCTCATCATGCTCAAAACCCTTAAACCATGACACAACAAAAATTGAGTATTGATTGAAAATAAAAACATAGCTACACTACTCTACTGTACAAGAGTGACATCATTGCCATAGACTAAATGCAAATAATATATATATATATCATTGCAAATATTTGTTTGTCATTGAGGTGAGCTTAAAATTTTAATTTCAAGCACTTGCTTTGGACACAAACGGAAACCAGTCTCAAAGGCAAATGGCTGCAATGGTATTTCTATTTGTAATACCATAGCACAAAGATCATTTTTTAAACTCAATAAACTACAAAAGCATCTTAATCATACACTCAAATTCACAAAATCATCTAAAAAACACTTTCTTACAGGTAGGCTAAAGGCATCCATCATTCGAATCCAAGCACTGGGTTTGGTGCTGATCTCTGGTTTCTGAGACAAGTAGCAACACAGGTGGCTTACACCATTAATCTAGTGTAGTTTGTCGTTTCTTTCTTCAGACCCATGTTTTACCTTTGCAGTCAAATGCTGCTATGCTGCTAGCAATTTATCTCAGCGTGCTTAACTAAGTTTGGTGTTCTGACGGAACCGGTTGCAAAACACCAAGCAAGCCGGTCAACACTTGTAGAAACTGAGCCTCTGTTGCATATATGTTGCATATGCTGTCTGAACAGCCTGTCATTAAGACATTTTCAACGGGAATACATTTTCTTCTGTAGCTCCACACAAATTTCAGTAGGCGATTGATAATTAATTCATGCCTAAGCACCGAGTGTAAGCATTAACAATTAAACATCGGGGTTCAAAATGCAGAGAATTTTCATCACAGAAAGACACAAACCAGTATGGAGTTCCAATGAAGGTATTTCTTCGACCAACGGTCTTATCCAGCTGAGCACTCACCCCAAAATCAACTGAAACATAAAACATCAGCAACTCAATGCATAAAAACAGCAAGCATTTGTCTCATAAAAAGTGAAACCGTTACAATCCACATTCCTTAATCAAAATTTATTAAGAATCTTAAAATGCTAAAGAAGACACCTCAAGATATTACTATCTGCAGCTGCTGACTAGCCTTCAATGCTAGCACAGAATTTGCATTTTCTTCCATGATAAGCTAAACAAACAGATTCAGACATTCTCATCTCATAGAAATCTTATATGAACTTAATATTGACACGCACACATTCATCTGCCACGAAACCAGTAACACAAGAACAAACTCTCAAGACAAACCATAATCAAACAAACAAAATCAGTCAAAACGAAATCCACAGTACAGTAACTCAATAAGGACCCCATCAGCTCCAAACTGCTGCTGGCCATTGGTTGACCAACAGCCTGTAATTTCATCACAGAAAATACAGAATATATAATCGAGTCTATTTCGTGTTCGGCTGCAGAATTCTTGGGCACTGAAGACAAAAGGAGCTGTGATCCTTTGCTCACAACTTCAACAGTCAATGCAAATGGCACCAATTATGAAACAACAGAGTCAAGAGATGGAAAACACTAATGAAGCCAAGAACAGAAATTCTGGATCAAAACCATTCCCCATTCAGCATCACAATTGAAACAAAAATTTAAACAACGGCAGAAGCAGACTTAAAAGAAGCTACAGTAGCTCCATTCTTCTTCAGGACTGAAGACTATTAGACCAGTTGCTATTAACAGAAATATGCCGATCCTTAGAATAAATTGAGTTTCTTATTTATTTGGCATTTATGCTAATAGACCGCACCTAGTTTAACTTCGGCATTGTCCGTTAGCAGGACGTTTTGGCCCTTGATGTCTCTGTGAATGACTTTGCTTGCGTGGAGATGTGAGAGACCGCGCAGCATCTCACGTGAGATGTAGGCTATCCATTCCTCCTTCAGTGAGTTTCCTTTCGTGCCTTTGACTAGATCTGTAACAGAACCTGCCCCGCAGAACTCCATCACGAGCCACAACTGGTCGTCTTTTCCTGGCGGACTCTTTTTTATGAACGCACCGTAGTAGGTGGCGATGTTACGGTGATGCGAATACTGTCACAATTTCAGAAGAGAACAGATTTATTTTAAAATTCTTGTCATCTGAGAATAGCCTAAAATTAGCAACAACAACAAATGTTAACTTACAAAACCACAATTTCCAAAAAGCTTTAATGTCATTGGATCACGATCACATTTCACTCCAAGACTGTGGACATTAATGACTATGAAAACTTCTAGTTCAGCCGAAAGCCAATACTGATATATGTATTTATATGAAGACAGTTTCCTAATATAGGAATCAGAGAATCTTCATAAAACTCATGATGATGATTAAATGACTGTAAAAGTCAACAGATTCAACAACATCCAACAACACAAGAGACAATTTGAGACTATTTCCTCACCACTTCAAGCCTTCAATAACCCAATCCCCACCCCACCCCACTTCCATAATCATCAGTCATCCTTGAAGACAATTACTGAAGCCAAATGATGTTACTTTCAACTGATTTGTCATTCTTTCATTAGTGTGCAGAGATATAGATTCACAGGAAAAGGGGGCTCAAAAAAATGCAATTAATTTCTAAACTAAAACTGAACGTCCTGAAGAAACTCAGCAGAATATATTAAAATGCTGAAAATGATTTTTTTAATCAAATAAAAAATCCACCTTTTTCAAGACATTAATCTCCAGTTTAATTTCTTCCTCTTCATCCTATTAAAAAAAAACACCACAAGTACAGTATGCAATATGACATATTGAAATGCCATAAATAACAACAAAGTTGACATGCCTCAATACAAGACTTATGCAGATTTTCATACAACCCTCCCCACCAAGAACAATTTCCAAAGATAGTATTATGTCTTGACATTCCAGATAGACTTAAATTTCAGCTGCATAACCAGGGAACTCCTACAAACAGATCAGTTAACATTGGTGTTTACAACTCACTTCCATACAATTCTGATTCATGCAAAAGTCACTGGCATTCCTTAACGCTAAAATTAGTACAAAATTTTTACAAGGCACCAACTACAATCACTGGAATGCCTTTCTCAGTCCTCTGAAATCTAAAGTTATCAGTGATTAAGTCAATTAAACTGTCTATACTCTAGTAACACTGAAGCACACAGACATTTGCACTAACTTCTCACAACAACAACAACAACAACAACAACAACAACAGCATCATAACTGAAGACTTTGACAATCACTACTACCAAACCATCTATTAACAACTGCCATAGCATTACACACACACACACACACACACACACACACACACACACACACACAAACACACACACACACACACACAAGTGACACTGTCATTTGTGGACATTTCTCATCATCTCTGCTCTTCTTTCAATTCTTGGTTTAACTTCAACATGAAGTCCCTATATTTTTATCTTAGATCAATGCAATGAAGCGCCATTTACCTTTAGAAATTCAGCGCATGTTCATTTACAGACAAAGTACATGTGATATCAAAAACTGTAAGCAGAATTGATTGAAAACAATGAAAGTACATTTGAATTTATATACAGTGAAACCCGCTTAACTGCATAGGTGCCGTGCGAGCCTTGCTTATGCGATTAACAGGGCTATGCGAATAACCGGGACGTCTGATACACAAAGCACTGGTTCGGGTTTTTATGTTGTTATGCGATTAAGCGGTAAGCGATTAACTGGGATCCACTGTACCTCAGTGACATTCATGACTTTGATGGCAGCCAACTGTCCGGTCTTTGTGTGCCGTCCCTAAAATGGAGACACAAAATTAAAGGTAAAAATCACAGCCATTGCAGTAACACACCAGTCACATATAAAATGATTCATCTGAAAAGTTCCAGGATCTCTGTCTTCAAATTCAGGTGAAAATTAATGCAAAAGAAACAAAGTTGAAGCATCTCAATGTATCAGACGATTTTGACTGTACTACTTATACATGGCCACACCCTATTCCTACCAAAGGAGAGAGCTAATCAAGTGGAATTACAATTTACAAAATGAAAAAGGCAAAACTAGGAACTCAGCACTTCTTAGCATTCCATTTGTAAACCTTTAAACCTTTCTTAGTCAAGGCATTTTGATTATTACACAATGTATGCATATACTTTATATATAACTGCCAAATTAATTAATAAAACCAATATTTGAAATGAGAAAATCAATTTCACAATATAGCTAAGTGAAGATGACAACATAGACTTTCACATTCAAAAGCATGTGAAGCCAAACATCAAATAATTACAAATAGACTAATCTGACAAGACTGTTTGAACACTACATTCAAACTGACACATGGCCTGGCAGTTGACCTCAGAAGAACATCAAAGAGGAATGATAACTAAAAACAAGTTCAGAGTCTCCTTTTATGAATCAACCCAAAAATTATGGAAATAAACTCAAAAGTCAAAGGGTCATAAGAAGTCCCATGAAAAGGGTCAAATAAAGTCAGACCATGGGCAGTTTTCATATTATTTGTCCCAACTCTATTGTTGGCACCAATGGCAGAGAGGAAGACTATGACCCATAACCACAAACAGCCCCTGGGATAACCTGGAGCATAGAGCCCCAAAGTAGAAGAACCATCAGACATCAGATCCAATTGTCTAGATAACATAAGCCAACAACTACTAGGGACCTAGGCCTATAGGCTAACCAGCCATGAGTCAGACGGCCTAAGCCTCTCTTCCTCCTCCTCCTCCTCCTCCTCCTCCTCCTCCTCCTCTTCAGGCCTGAAGACAGAATGGATGATCCACCTGAGCTGGATTTAGCTACAAGTAGCATAACCATGAAACGATGCTCAGATGCACACCCAACCATTACAAAATGGTAAATGGTAATGACCAATGCTCCAGACTCTGGACTAAGACTAGGCAGACAGCCATGCCCAGTCTGCATAATGCATCCATACTATGCAGATGCCTAAATGCATGGAAATCTCTGGAAAGCACAAAGATTCTGAAAAGAAATTCTCTCTCTCTCTCTCTCTCTCTCTCTCTCTCTCTCTCTCTCTCTCTCTCTCTCTCTCTCTCTCTCTCTCTCTCTCTCTCTCTCTCTCTCTCTCTCTCCCTCCCTCCCTCTCTCTCAACTAACTAACTCTAAAGTAAAAAGATGATTAAAAAGGGTAATCTGAAAGAGAAATAAAGTCAAATGAGTTGTAATCAAATTAGCCTGAACTAACTGCCAAAGAAACCCATTCATATTGTTACACTGCTGAGATTCTAAGAAAAACACCATGTGAAGTATACATTACATTACATGGTGTTGTTTTTTGTTAAACATTGTATACATTACAAGTAGATGGTTATATATGATGGTGATGATGATACTGCTTCTGCAGACTGTTGAGCCTTAAGGTCAAAGGTCAAATGAAGCCAAAGCAGCCTAAGAAAGCTTCTAAAAGTAACTGCTACCACTTAACACACACACACACACACACACAAAACATCTACAGTAGACTCCGTTGTGAGGACTCTACCATTTCCATGAAATGAGTTCCACCCAGGGCATCTGCAGCTCCAAAGATGTGAGATGGCAAAGGTATGGGTGGGTTGTGGAGGGTGGTAAAAGGTATCAAGAAATTGAATTGGCTATTTTCAAATGTGATTTTTGCCTTGTACAGGGACCAAGTTTAATCCAACATTTCCAATGAATCTGTGTTGAATAATGGCTGTTTATTCACTGTTTGTCATTTAACAGTTAAAGTCTGGGCAAAGAAAACGGCACAAAATGGATGATGCCAAACAATTTGAATTTTACATCAATCATGATAAAATTAAATCTTCCTCTCCAACAAACCAGGACAGTGAAAAAACATCTACAGCACAGAATACACACACACCAAAGACAAACTGTCCAGACAGAGGATAAAAATCCACAAATAAGAGCCAGATGCACCAGTTGCAAACTACCAATTTACCTTAATTTACCTTAATACATACTGTAGCAACTTTAACAGATGTTACCACTAGAGCAGCAGAATGAACACTGTTGAGAACTAATGGACACAAATTGAACTGAGAACAGATTATAAACAAAGCAGCAGAAATTGCAGCAATCCATGATTACTAAATTTTAATTCTGTTTCAGGCCAGATTGTGGACCCTTATGCATGTTATTAAATTTTGCAAAGAGGGATAAAATGCAAAACATTGGTGTATACCTCATCATTTTAGCTTTCACACACACACACACACAAAATTACACAAATGCACAGGAGGCTGCATTTATCCAGCCCCGCGTACGGCACCTTTTTCAGTTGGCAAATCTAGTAGTATCATTAGCAATCAATGGTCAAATTCTTAATCAAGAAATTCCCAAAGGCAAAAGAAATGAATAGAATTAATGGAGAGCACTGCTCTTTATTCAAAGACCAAACAGGAAATGCAGACCACCAGATGTGTTGATAAGGTAATTTTCAGTGAGTCAACTTCTTTATCCAATTTTAAAAGCAAGCTTCCAGATTTTAGCCAATTATAATTCTAAAATTCAAACACTCACTTTAAAAGATAAAGAGTGAAGAGAAAAGAAGGCAAACAGATGGACATTTACTGCTTTGCCTATACAGTGAAACCCGCTTAATTGCATAGGTGTTGTGTGAGCCTTGCTTATGTGATTAACAGGGCTATGCGAATAACCGAAACATCTGATACACAAAACACTGGTTCGGGTTTTTATGTTGTTATGCGATTATGCAATTAAGCGGTATGCAATTAAGCGGGTTTCACTGTATTTGTGTGTTCTAGAAATGTTCTCAATAATAATAATAATATAAAAACACACTTTGTTGGTCTCTCTCTCTCTCTCTCTCTCTCTCTCTCTCTCTCTCTCTCTCTCTCTCTCTCTCTCTCTCTCTCTCTCTCTCTCTCTCACACACACACACACACACACACACACACAAGCATCTAAACATGTGTGGTTTAACTTTTATACAATATGCACTATAATGCAGTGTACCAAGAAACCCCCAGTACTAATTAAAGGATGCATATGTATTCACTCGATGAATGAATGGGAGAGTATTTATATAGCACCAGGATTTCATGGCTCCAAAATGTCCAATGCTCTGAGAAAATCAAAAAAATTCTGCTGTGAATTTACATGGTGCCAGAAGATTTGAAGATCACACAACAGAAGTGACAAAAGCCAATCAGCAACATACATAAATAAGATGTTTGCCCAAAGCAAAATACAGCTTAAGACAAATGAAGCAGTCAATCAAACAAATACAAGTAAAGGACATAGCAGTTGAATTAGTAGTCATTGCAAAAAGAATGTCCAATCAAAAGCCTCATAATTATAATATATGAGTCTGAATCAGCCGTTTTCTATTAATTTCCTATGCCTTTGGATGGAGTCAGTCACTTAAATATTCTTAGCAGAACTTTCAAAAAACCATTTCAAAACTGTGCATTCCCACTGACAGGTTGATAAATAACAAGAGGTTAACAAGAGGGTGTGACTTGGGGTGGAGACTTACAAGTCACTCAGTGCAATGTAAAACCACAGCAATTAAACAGATGACATCTAGCTAAAATGGTTACTTTCTACACAAATTAGCGCTAAAAACATACATACAATAGTTTAACACAGACGAAAACACCTAATAGAGGAAAATTCTTTTTTTAACAGAAAAAGAGAGAGCACTTGTAAGAATGAATCTTTTAAAGCTGAAGGCTCAGCACTTTCTTATCAGCAGACAGTTCAAGTCAACTGAATGGAAGGAATTCAATTATGTAGATTGTAGAGGCCCTGTTATGCAAATGTATATTTAGAGTCTGAGTACTACAACACCTGCAACACCTGGACACTGAATTCAATGACCAAAGGTGAATTGACCATTCTTCAAAATGAATAAGTTGTTGAGAAATGAAGTTTTCTCAGCTTTGACCAAATGAAGACTCACTGTAAATGCACATCTACTACCAGAGAGGCAGGACTACACTCATTCACAATAAATAGCTTGTCAAGAACATTTCAGCCCCCACTCCCTCCAAGGCCAAATTCTCTAGAAGCCAAATACAGAGGAAACCTAATTTCAGGGCAGTACCTAAAGAGATTCAAACATCCTCAAAACCAGAAAAATAAAAAAACAGCTAATGGTCTCCAAAGCATCAAAACCTTTCCTAAGTCTCTACCTTCTCTTCACAAACTACCACTGATCTCCAACCACAGACACCACAGGCCAAACGGTGCCTTACATAGAAAAAAACAACCACACAAAGATACAAATGCACACACACACACACAACACAGGTCTTAGGACAAGTCTTCTAAATGACAGAGGTAAGGGTTTCTTCCTGTAGATGTTTTTAAAACACACTAGCAAAATCTTCACTGAGTAGTTGAAGGCAACCTATGGGGTACCCTATTACCATCAGATCTTGGAATCTAATTATGATACCGCTGAGTCCTTTACAATGCTTATGCAAATGCTTTTTATGTGCAGAGTAACATAAAATTGTTTTGCTATTTCTCTCAGTCACGATTTGCCATGGCCTCTAGAGTCTCAAAAAGTGCCTGTGGAGATCATGCTTTGTGATAAAATCTGAAGTGAAATGTTAAAAAAGAGAATATCACCAAAGCCTATGACTGATTCCACTACATGTCAGTGGCCAAATCTTTATTTAACCAGCAAAATCCCATTAATAAAAACACCAAAGCAACAAGACCAGGCAATCATAGACATACATAAACAATGATAATCCGATACATCCCATAAGCTACGACCTAACCGAGAAAAACAACGCTCATGTCCCAAAGTAGTCATAACGGAACGTAAATTCACTCGGATCTCAAGCACACAATCCACTCGGTCGAATTAATTCCAAATAAAGAAATTGATAAACTCCAGTGCTATAAGAACAAGAGCTGCATTTGCTTTATGAGTCTCTATAAGTTGTTCTGCTGTCCCTATCTCCCATTTTACAAACAGAGAATTACAAATATGGAAGAGATTCATCAGTCCAAAATAGATGATAAAATCTAAGGAGTGGCAGTGGCAACACACAACTGAAAAGGGTGAAAATGGCATTAGGAAGAATTTCAAGATCTGTCTTCAACTTCAGATCCCAACAGCACAATAATATGGTCATCATTTATTTCCCAAACAAACAGATAAAATTCCCATTTCAAAGACAATACATTAGCTGTGCTGACATCAATCAAGCTCCAATGCAGCCATCTAAATCATTCTAAATGAAGACACAAAAGGCAAACCAAGCACACGGCTGGAGATGGATGACAGATGTTTCTCCAAACAGAGAGAAGGTTAAACAGTCTGGAAGAGTTTCAGCCAGAAGGATGAACTTAATTATTCAGGCATTGCCCATCCCAACAAGAAATAGCTCAATATCCTGAATATGGTTGGCAAATTCCACCCAACAGCAGGGTAAACCAGATGAAATCTGTTACAGCCAAAAGGAAAAGGTTTTTAACTGCATAAGCCACATTAGACCAGAGAGTGCAGATAAATAAACAGGGCGCAGGGCAGTCAGGCAACTAATAAACAGTCTACCAAGGCATTGGCTGTCTATTCAAATAAGCTAATGCCACGTGATTTATCACCAACAGAGTGAATGTGAAAAAGTATCTCTCTCTCTCTGTCTGTCTGTCTGTCTGTCTGTCTGTCATTTCATTGCTTTTATGTTTACTGCTAACCTTATTAGCAATATTACATTGACATTAGGATCTCAAAAGCCTTGTCCTAATGTAAACAACTTAAAATAACCATAAACTTTAAAGTTCATACCTTGTACACCTGTCCATAAGTTCCATTCCCAACAACTTCCATAAGATCAAAGATACCTGCAGGATCCTGTCAAATCAAATGGAAAAAACATTTACACATGTAAAAAGTATTAGAAGCACTCTGTACCTGGCTCTGGATTCTAGCTTCGGTCAAAAACTCAAAGTTGGATCCAAATGTTCAGATTCATTATGGTAAAGATTGCAAATGCATCTGTGCTCTTAGACTGCCTCTTACCCGTCCTCAAGTGTCGCCCAAAATATTACTTTTTCTGTTTCAGGGTGCAGGTATTCAAGTCTTTTCTTGCCACTTTATATTTTTATGATGACGTTGATGTTTCTCAACACATTGTAATTTTTACATGCAAACACTGTATCATCATCATCATCATCATCATCATCATCATCATCATCATCATCATCATCACAACATCATCACCACCACTACCTGCTTCGATTCCTGTTGGTTATGAGTGCCGTGGCTTAGCGTTGGGCAAACATTGGAATTCTCCAAATCCAGATCCAAATGGCTGGTTATGAATAGATCGTATGCATTCCTATGCAGAATCTCATTTCAACTATAATAATTTTAAGGTGCTAACTGGCAGCACTCATGGTTTTAAAAAAACTTATTCAATGTTGGTGAACTTTTCCCATGACCAACAACAGGGCAGCTGCAAGTCAAGAAACATTTAGTCTCTTGTCTTTTCATATTTAATTAAGACTCTTCATCTCTGAATTGCTGTCATTATGTTACCTGGCCAGATGTGCCACATCACATCACAGTGACACAAACTGATGCTAGTGATGACCAGCTTGGGATTATAAAGCCGACATTCATCAGTTTTCCAATGTATGGTACATGTTTTAGATCCAAACGAGTCGGGGGGGGGGACAAACTTTTCACAATTAGGTAAGTAACTTTTGTCAAAGGCAACAATACAAATGCATGGAGAATAGTCTGAAAGTTTTCCACAAATTCAAAGTTACCTGTTTCCTGTAACAATGACAACACGACTAACAAAGCAAATGCACGTGATTATTACAAGTGACGGTCAAAATATCTTTCAACTCAAAGGACAAATGCAATTCTGAAACACAACATCTTAACCCCTTTACCAGGGACTCGGAAGATATACATTATCAATTAGCTATTACACTACCCAGGGACCCCGAAAATATCCACACACTACTTTCCAGACCACCAGTTAGCCGGCCACAATGCAATATTTCCCCCAAACGCTAAATATCATTTCAGTATAATTTCCTTCAGTAAAATAACAGATATATCGAGCAGCTTTGATGAATATTCGTCAAAAATCGAATTTGCTTCACTCACTCCTACAAATAGTTGATCCTATAGTGGCAGCACCTTAGCAACCGGAGAAGTAATACATCTCTACCAAATGTTGTCTGATTTTCAAACTTTTTTATTTATTTTGTTCCACCGACATTCCCTACAACTTTGCCACTCACCCAAGTGGGATTGACACTCAAAAATTTTAGCTGGTGAGCTTTGAAAAGTTTTAGCAGGGTGCTATTTCAGGCCTATAAAGTGGACCCAACCACAATTTTTGTTTCACACGGATGATTAGAAAGAGCAATAAAAGAGCTAAACAATGGTGTATACCTCATATTCTTAGCTTTTGCAAAGCCGGAGATATAGCAAATTTTAACAATTACAGTATTCCGTTCTGGAAAACACTTTTTCCAAAAATAAATCCCCAGTACGGCAACAGTGTCTAAAAATTGTAAATACCTGTAAGGGGTTTAAAAAAATTACATCAGTACATTGAATATTAAAGGTGCTTAAATGTACCTGAATTCACAAGAATCAGGTTCAATTCATGATCTGATTTCAAAGGAATTGCAATAATCATTACAAAACTAAGGCAGCTAAGGTTCCTTTGAAAGGCAATTAGGATCTGAAGTCGTATCAAGATTTTGGTAGAACTTGATGATATTGAAGAATTTTGGGCAAACGATTTAATTTAGAGTTTCTGGAAGAAATTATTCAAACTTCAATATAAAACAGCGCTATAAAAATATCGGCGAAATATGGAGAAATCGTCCACTCTACCAGTAGACGGGAAGCGCATGAGACTTAAAATGACGCTATAGACGTTATTCCGGTGACAACTGACCCTGAGACTCGCCAAGTCGATGTCATCGAAACTGGCGTTAACACTGGACGCCGCAGAAGATGCCATGACCGTCAACTGTAGATAGATTACACAACGCAACGATGATCAACCAAATAATCCATCGGCAGCCACAGCCGCTAAACAGAACGAAACATCCTTTCGTCTTCGCTGTTAAAATAGATTATTAAAACAAAAACGAGACCAAGAAAACGTCAAAAAATCCTCTTTTAACTCATTGAAAGATGATCACAACATCAGAAATGGCCGACGACGACGACTGCTGCCGACGGCGCTTTTACAAATCCAGTAGATGATCATCAAATATTCATAATCAACCTATGACAGCAAGAATTAAACCTGACTTCCGGTTGACTTTTAAAGTCTATGGTAAGCTGTTAGTTCAAAGCAAAGCTGTTTATATACAAAGTAGAGCTGGGTCGATTACGATTATTTTTTCCGATTACGATTACGATTATTTTCGATTATTTTTCACGATTACGATTTCGATTACGATTACGGTTTTTTATATAATCGCGATTTCGATTTCGATTATTTCACAGTACCTTTAGAAACTGGCTTTCCCGCCATATTTTACAGTATTCGCAATCCTCTGTGTATCGATGTTCAGTTGGTCTTCAACAGAGATATTTCTACACCCCTAACACCCTCCAACACCCCAATTTGAGGTCGACACCCCCTAAAATTTGGTAATGTGACAATGGTATGCATACAGAATGCATATTGATTAGCCCTTAACACTCTCAAACAGGCCCATTCAGAGGGGGGCCAGGAGGGCCATTCGGCCCGGGCCTCCATCATTTGGGGGCCTCCCTTTGTTTCCTTGTCTAGAATTCTGAGATAGCTAGAAAGCTAAATAGCTACTACTAGAAGGGGCCTCACAATTTGGTGATGACCTTTTTTGCTTGTCGACAATTTTGGGATTTTGGGAAAGCTAGGAAGGTATTCTGCGGTCCTCAAAATTGGTGATGACCTTTTTTGCTTGTTGACAATTTTGGGATTTTGGGAAAGCTAGGAAGGTATTCTGCGGTCCTCAAAATTGGTGATTAGCTTTTTTCGCTTGTCAACATTTTAATTGTTGGGAAGGCTAGGAGAGGCCTCGAAATTCCAACTGGCCTGGGCCTCCTTCAGCCTCTGAAGGGGCCTGCCCCCAAATGGAGAAATACACCCCACAACTTTTATCCTCGGATGACTTTTTTGCTTGTCAGACTTTTTGTGAGTCCCTATAAGGTTTTTTTGCTTGTCAGCCTTTTTCGGTAGAGACTTCCAAATTTCGACACCCCCAGATTTTCCCGACACCCCCAAATTCACAATCCTACAATCCTAGAAATAAACACACCTCAGATTTTCCCGACACCCCACCCCAATTCACAATCCTAGAAATAACCCTGGTCTTCAATCTCCTTAAAGAATCGAACCTGGGTGGCAAGACCGATATCGTCAGCGTATCCAAACTTCCTACCTATGGTATCCGGTAAGTCGTGTGTAGGCCTATAAGCCTACAAATTGAATAACATAGGTGCTAGAACTGAACACTGTGTTAGACCGTTTCGCTGACGTCTCCAGGAGCTGACATCTCCCAAGTGAACTAAGAACCGTCTGTCAGAGATGAGTAATTCCACAAGTTGACAGAACCAGGGTGGCAAATTGAGCGAGAGTTTGTACATTAAACCCGCATGCCATACCGCATCGAAAGCTGCTGTCAAATCCAGAACGATGGTGCCTTTCTTTATACGCAGTTGAATCCATTTTCAATGAAAATCTGATAATCAACGGTAAATTGATCTTTCTTTGAATCGAAAATATTGTATAATATAACTTACGGGAATAATCGAAAAATAATCGCGATTTCGATTATTTTTTCGACGATTATCGATTATTTCGATTTATTTAATAATCGTGTCGATTACGATTACGATTTTTCCAAAAATCGCGATTTCGATTACGATTACGATTAATCGACCCACCTCTAATACAAAGTTCAAAGTATTCAAAAATAATTAACGTAGACGTCGTAGAGAAACAGCTACTGTACCTATTATATCAGTGCTGTCCAACTGGCGGCCCGCGGACCGGATCCGGCCCGCAGGCCAGTTTCATCCGGCCCTCCACAGAGTTTGGGAAAATACAAATTTTAGCTATAGGACCGGTTATTACTTTTATTTTATAGGACTATACATATATGGAAGTATTATCCCCCGAGACGGCATTATGTCATTTCGGTGAAGCCGATTAGCTGGGAAATTCCCAGACGGCAGCCACAGTTTGGGTCTCCCAAGATGGCCGCTAATCATGGAGGTACTATATTTAGCCTACGCGCTACTGGCTTCAAGCCATAGATTTATTATAATACACTAGATGCCGTCTATCTATGGCAAAGTCAGGCCAAAGTTGAAGCCAGTTTGCATGGATGGTGTGTCAAGAAATGTTTACCCCGCAGATATCTTGAAGACCTCATAATTCTTTAACGCTATCATATTTATTTGAGAGCAGCGCCTACTTAGATATGGACGACGTCACCGCTTTAATATGGTGTACCATCTATAACATTAAAATCGTTATCTGTATGTCTGTTGCCTTCGATCGTTCTGATTGGTTGGCTGTGTGAGCGTTCTGATTGGTTGCGTTCGAGCGTTCTGATTGTTTGGCTGTGTGAGCGTTCTGATTGGTTGGCTGTGTGAGCGTTCTGATTGGTTACCTTCAAGCGTTCTGATTGGTTGGCTGAGTGAGCGTTCTGATTGGTCGTTCTGGAATTGGAATTGGATTGGTCGTTGCCTCGAGCGAAGCGACGCGAAGCGACGCGAAGCGACGCGAAGCTCGCCTCATGCGAGCGAAGCTCGCGCGAGCGAAGCGAGCCTTCGAGTTCTAGTAGTTGCTTTAAATGTGTTCCGTTTGATCTTTTACTCATCTTTTCCACAATTCTTATTCGTGCCAATTGATTTCCGAATATAAATACTATAATCGTATCGTAAAAGTAGATTTTTAGGTCGATTATTAGTTGAGTTTGAAGCCGTTTTGTGCAGTGCTGATTTATACGACTATAAGCCTATATGTTACTATGTAATTTTCGAAGGCTCATTTGCGGCAGCGACTGCGCATTGCGCAATGTCGCCGCATTTCGCATAAATCGGACGATCAATTTATTCTGAACATAATATTTAAACAACTGGTCCACATTAAATAAGTTAAACGGCTAAACGATATCCATACCAACAGTGTACCAAAATTTTCAAGATTTCTGCAGGGTAAACATTTCTTGACACACCATCCATGCAAACTGGCCTCACTTTCTGATACCATAGACTCTGTCTTGTGATAATAATGTCTATGCTTCAAGCGGCCTAGGCTAAAATGACGTAATGCCGTCTCTTGGGATAATACCTCCATATAATAAATGTTCGGCATTTATCGTAAAGGGCATACTGCATAGACGGCGATCGGCCACAAGAGTTTGAAGTGTTGAGACTCTATGAGATGAGATGGGCCGATGGAAGTTATGGGGCCATACTTTCCTCCTTAGTAGTAGTAGTAGTAGTAGTAGTAGTAGTAGTAGTAGTAGTAGTAGTAGTATAGTAGTAATAATAGTTATAATAGGTGTGGGGTATTAATACTAATAGTAGTAGTTGGAATAGTAGTAGTAATTATAAAAGGTGTGGGGTAGTAGTATCAGTAGTAGCTGTAATAGTTGTGGGCAGTGGCTGTTCCACATGGGGCCCGGGGGTCCGTGCCCCATGTTAAATGACTGGCCCCCTGTTGGGACCCTATACTTATTACTACATAGGCCTACCTACAGTAGCAACAAATAGTTGGCCCCATGTTTATAAGTTTCCACTCTAACGTCCCTCACTCTCACTTGCCAAGTCTTGGAGCCGCCATTTCAAGGTTATTTCAAGGATTGTGAATTTAGGGGGTGTCGGCAAAATTTGGGAGACTTTGCCAAATAAGTGTGAAAGGAAGTCATCCCATACAAAAGTCTGACAGACAAAAGGCCCAAAAATCTTATCAAATCTAAAAAAAATTGCGACTTGTGACAAGCAAAAAACTTTGTCATGTCTTGAAAAAGTCTGACAAGAAAAATGGTCATCAGAGAAATAAAGTTGGGGTTGTTACTGCTCGGATTGGGGGAGTGTTTGAGGGCTATTTAGGGTACATGCCATTCTTAGATTAGGGAATCTTGGGTGATGTCGACCTCAAATGGGGGGATGTTAGGGGGTGTAAAAATGTCTGTTCGCCATTTGTTGTTGGGTAGTATTCGTAATAGTAGTAATAATAACCAGTGATGGGCAAAATACTTTTCAAAAGTATTTTCAAAATAGAAAATAAAATAGTGCAAAAAAAGTATTTTGAAAATAACAAAATGAAATACTTTACAAAAGTATTTGCATAATACAAAATAAAATAGTATTTTCAAAATACTTTTTGGAAAATACTTTCGTAAAATACTTTGCCTTACGTCAATAAATTGATTCTTGCATTGCATCACAATATTGTATTAAGGTTTTCTACAGCAGCAGATTCAACACAGTCCATCTTCCATTATTGCCAGTAAAAACTAAAAAACCAACCGCAAATGTCAGTTCCTCGGCAAAGTTAGCATAATTCCTGAACTGTTGAACACGAGAACAACTCACAAGAACAGTGTAAGTCTGTTAGCCTTACAAGCTGACAAACAAACTTAGATAAAATTCTTAAATTTTTATTTTGAAAAAGTATTTTGGAAAAGTATTTCCTTAAGGTCACAAATACTTCTTAAAACTATTTTGAAAATAATGAAATAAAATAATTTTAAAAAGTATTTTAAAAATAGAAAATAAAATAGTATTTTTTATTTTCAAAATAGAAATACTATTTTCAAAATAGTATCTTGCCCATCACTGATAATAACAGTAGTAGCGTAGTGGTAGTAATAGCAGTACTGTAGTCTGTAGCAGTAGTAGTAGTTGTAGTAATAGTAGTAGTAGTAGTAGTAGTAGTAGTAGTAGTAGTAGTAGTAGTAGTAGTGGTAGTGTTGTGAGAAATAGTTGCCCCGATGTTTAGAAGTTGCCACCCCAATGCCTCCCCCAATTGTCAAATCCTGGAACCGCCACTGGAGTAGCAGCAGCAGCAGCAGCAGCAGCAGTAGTAGTAGTAGTAGAACAATGCTATGATCAGAAGCCAAGGCGATTTAAGGGTGTTGCTGCAGCTGCAATGAGTTAAAGAAGAAAGTCAAGGGTCGGACTATAGCCAGTGGCGAAGCCACGGGGGAGGTTTGGGGGGTTTTGAACACCCCACTTGCCATCAGGGTCACCCGCGAGTTTCGTGCAATTTTTTGTGAGGGGGTAGGATATTGAATGTTTCAAAAAAGGAGATAAAATAAAATAATTTAACTGGCAGTTTCCTTCATTATTCAGGGACCCCTAATACATGCTAGGGAAAATGGAAGGAATCTATCAAATAACACAAATGTTGTGGGGTAGTAACAAATGTTGTGGGGTAGTAGTAGTAGTAGTAGTAGTAGTAGTAGTAGTAGTAGTAGTAGTAGTAGTATTTTGCTTTAGTAGTTGCAATAGCTGCTTGTGAGTGCCACTTCTTTGCATTTGTATTAACTGTTGGTGGCCTTCAACTGTCCGCCTCTCATTTCTCTTTGGTGTCCAGTGGCTAATATACAGAAGTCCCTGAGCCAACCGTCACCAAGCGACGATGGCGCAATGACTTGACTTGACTTGTAGCGAGGGTATCCGGCGCCCCCGACAACACAACATCTGTCAAACTGCTGAGAAGCAAAAAAGGTCATCTGCATTCTCTCGGCGCCTCCTCAACTCTCTACGGCACCCCTCTCCCTGTGCTCCTGACGAGCAAAAAAGGTAGTCACAATTGCTTTTTATTTATTTAACTAACCCCAAAACCCGATTTTGGCGCCCCTCACCTCGGCGTCCCGGGACATATGCCCCCTGCCCCTCGCTACGCCTCTGCGTGTATTTACAAAAGCTTCAAAGAGTTCAGGATTCTATAGCTCGGGCCATTACAAAAACTCGTAAGCACGATCATATTAAACCTGTTCTTCGAAAGTTACACAGGCTGCCAGTTGAACAGAGAATTATATTCCAAACTGGTCTCCTGGTTTTTAAAACGCTGCAGTCTGACCAACTCTAATATTTAAAATCTATGTTGAACTACCCGAAACATTGTCATTCAACAGGGTTTGCTGATGCATTGTTAAATGTACCTAGAACCGACACTGAAATTGGTAAGAGAGCCTTTTCTATTTCTGGGTCAAAAATCTGGAACTGTCTCCCTCTGGCTGTCAGATCTTCCAATTCATTGGGTATTTTCAGATCCAGACTTAAAACACATCTCTTTCAAATTCAATTAGCTTTTCCTCCATATATAGTCGGTCTTGCTCTTCCCCTCTGACAGTCTGACTGATCTCTGGAATGACTAATTGGTCTTCTGCAGATGGATTTTGAAGTACCATCGATTGATACTCTGGTATTAGAACTGGTGCTATAGAAGCCTCAAGTCTTCAGCCTCAGGTCTAAGCTTAAATCCTTTATTTTTCTTAAATCATTTCCTCCATAGCAGGCCCGTCTTTTGCCAGTGTGAGGCCCCTGGCACCTGGCGGCCTGAGGGGCCCCGTAGGGTCAAAAAACGTTATTTGTTTTTTTCCTGATGCCCGAAAAAGTTGACGAGAAAAAAGCCCATCGCATTTTTTGGTGCCTGATCTTTGAATTAATTTATCCTCCAGCAGTATGATAGGAAAAAATAGGCAAACAGGTCAAAACATAAAAAGGCTGGAGCGCGCGGGGCCCCTTAGATGCGCGGGGCCCCTGGGACAGTGCCCAATTTCCAACACATAAAGACGGGCCTGCTCCATAGCTGTAACAACCTAGCCTCACTGCCCTTCGGATGTTGACTATTGCCTGGCTGATCTCATACCTTTCCTATGGCTATTTTAGGAGAGGCTGAGTGCCTAAGAATAAGCAGCTACTGTGCTGCTTCCAGGGCGCTGTATAAATCCACGAGATTTTACTTTACTTACTTATTATTGACATGATATCTGGTGATGATTTTTACTCTAAAAAGATCATCGATTTTTGTTGCAGAGCAATATAATACAGCTTTGTCCAACCGTCATGCTATTGCGGGCCGCAAGAAATGTTTAGACCCTTGCAGGGATATTTTTACACCCCCTAAAGCCCCCAGCATCCATCCAATCTGAGACCGACAACCCCCAACACCCCAATTTTTGCCTGGGATGACCTATTTTCTTGTCAGACTTTTTTGGGCAGGGACCCCCATAATATACCGACACCTCCCCCCGAAATTGATAATCCTAGAAATAACCCTGGACCTTGGCAGGCCAAGCAATTTGTAGCACTTAATATGGCATACTTACAGGAAAGCATGTGAAAGTATGTTGACTTGCAAATTGTGTCAACGTGGGCATCAAATTGACAATGTGTCGTCGATGGTTACACCCAGACTGCGGATGTTGCAATAGCATGACGGTTGGACAACGCTGTATTATATTGCTCTGTAACAAAAAATCGCCTGGCGATTGTTGGGTGTGGCGAATGATTCGGGTCAGACAAGACGGAAGCCACTGTCGTCGGAACTAACTTGCTCGCGGCAGCGCACAGACGGCAGGATATATCATCCGTTGTGATATATAGGCACCCATTGTATTCAAACGAAAAGCAACATCCGCAGTCTGGGTGTAACCATCGACGACACATTGTCAATTTGATGCCCACGTTGACACAATTTGCAAGTCGACATACTTTCACATGCGGGCTCTAAGGCACATCCGCAACAGCATCGATTTTGACACAGCCGCCTCAATAGCCTGTTCCGTGGTCAGAAGTAGACTGGACTACTGCAACTCTGTGCTTCACGTCAGCACCTCGGGGAAAAAACTTACAGAAGTTGCAACGGGTACAGAACTCACTGACCAGGACTGTTTGTAAAGTGCGCCGAACAGAACATATTACACCGATCCTTCCTTGCTCGTCTCCATTGGCTACCAATACGATATCGCATTCAGTACAAGATCGCGCTTATTACCTTCAAGACAATAACAACACAACAGCCCAGCTACTTGGCAGACGTCGTTCAATTGCAGGGTTAAAGGTAAAAATCGGTCGCAATTGTTCGTCTAACGAAATGCATACAAACGGAACTTTTTCCGTTTGAAAAAATTTACCAACTGTTCTTCTAATCTAGGTGGAGGCACTGCTTTTCTTATTCGTGATCATATACAAATTAGCAATTCCTCTTCAATGAATTTCTCTTCATTTGAATGCTCATTAGTCACCCTCAATCTTCCTCTCTCAAAACTAACTATTTTTAACATTTATCGTCCCCCATTATCATCAAAATACTCAGCCTCATTTGTGACATTCCTTGATGAATTTACCTCTTTTTTGGGCTCTGCAGCTACAACTCCACACGAATTCTTAATTACTGGCGACTTTAATTTACACGTGGACAAGAGTGATGATCCTAACTCTACCCAATTCATGCAGCTGCTCACACAGACAAACCTCACGCAACACATATCTCTTCCAACTCACACTTTTGGACACACTTTAGATCTACTTATCACGTCATCTTCTTCATCATTATCTCCAATCTCAGCAATTAGTCAAGTCTCTCCATCTGATCATTTTCCCATCTTCACCATTTTAAGTATCTGCTCACCAACTCCTCCACCTCGTGGCACCTACTCATTCCGCCGTCTCAACAAAATTGACATTGCCTTGTTCTGTGATAACATTAAGTCATCTGACCTAATTACTAACACCCTACTACCCTGTCATCACTGATCGATAAATACAATTCTGTGCTTTCTGGTCTTCTCAATAAACATGCTCCTATCATCACTAGACCTTTTTCGTCTCATAACAGCAAACCCTGGTATAACTCTTTCATTCATGCTTTCAAGTCATTTCGCAGACGTCTTGAGCGAACCTACCATAAAACACATTCTCCATCTGACCTTTTAAATCTTCGTTCCACCACCAACCGCTATCATAATCTCCTTACATCTGCCAAAAAGAAGTACTATTCTAACATCATTTCAACAAATAGCTCAAATCCACGTAAGCTCTGGAAAACTGTAAATGATCTTTTCCATCGCAAAGACTCAAAACCTCTCCCTCAATCCATTTCCCTGTCAGAACTTGCTGAATCTTTTGCTAAGTTCTTCTCTGTAAAAATCTCCAAGATCTGCAGTGTCCTCAAGTCTTTCACTATTACTCAAACCACCTCTCCTCATTATCCTCCTCCCCACAACCTCCATGCAATTTATCCAGCTTCACTCCTACAACTGAAGAAGAGGTATCCAAACTTCTACTATCCTTGCCAAACAAACAATGTGATCTAGATCCCATACCTACCTCTTTACTCAAACAGTGTGCCACCGTGCTTACGCCTATTATAACTAGAATCATCAACCTCTCTCTTATCTCAGGCACTTTCCCATCCGCATTCAAAAACTCTTTTGTCACTCCTCTCCTGAAAAAGCCTGGTCTTGACAGAGAAGATCTCAATAACTATCGCCCCATCTCAAATCTTTCTCTTCTATCAAAACTTACTGAAAAATTGTGCTTTCCAGACTGAATGAACACCTTTCAAGTAACTCACTATATAATGCTCATCAATCTGCCTACACTAAACATCACTCAACTGAAACTGTCCTCGCCTACATTTATGACAGACTCTTAACTGCAATTGGTCTTCGCCAAGTTACTGGCCTTTGTCTCCTTGATCTCTCTGCAGCATTTGATACCATAGATCACAAAATTCTGCTCGAGCGACTCTCTCTCTGGTTTGGCATATCTGAAAAAGCTCACAACTGGTTTGCATCTTATCTCAAATCTCGGTCTTTTCAAGTGTCCTGTCTTGGCCAAATTTCTCTTTCTCATATTATAGATTATGGAGTGCCTCAAGGATCTGTTCTCGGCCTGTACTGTTCAGCCTTTACACCACACCACTTTCATCTCTAATTAATTCCCTCAAGTTAAACCACCAACTCTATGCCGATGACACTCAGCTATTCCTTTCCTTCTCACCTCTTTCATTCAATGCTTCTATTATTGAGCTTGAATCTGCATTCTCGTCAATCTCTGCATGGATGTCATCTAATCTCCTCGCTCTCAACCCATCTAAGACAGAGTTTCTTTTAATCGGACTACCCCAACAACTCAAAAAAATTGACAATCCTAAACTAGTTTTGGCTCCTGACACCACAATAATCCCTGTTCCAACTGCTAGAAATCTCGGATTCAAATTTGACTCTTTTCTAAACTTCGAATCACAAATCTCCCAACTTTCAAAAGCCTGCTTTATTCATATTCGGGACCTTCGTCGCCTACGTCCTTGTCTTGATATTAAGACTGCGTCCACAATCGCCACCTCTATAGTCCACTCCAAATTAGATTACTGTAACTCCTCTACTATAACCTTCCCAAAGCCTCCATCAACAAATTGCAATCAATACAAAATGCACTTGCTCGTGCTGTTACTAAGTCACCTAAATTCTCCCATATTTCACCCATACTAAAATCATTACATTGGCTTAAAATAACAGAACGTATCCAATATAAGATAATAACACTTACACATAGCTCACTTCAGTCATCAAAACCTGTCTACCTTAGATCACTATTAACCCCTCAGCCTCCTCGACCCACACGTTCGTCATCTCATCTCACTCTGTCACGCCCGCTAAATCAGTCATCCCTGAAAATTTGCAACCGTGCCTTCTCATATGCTGCACCTGAACTCTGGAACTCGATCCCAGCTTCCCTTCGCACACTTGGACACTTTAAAACAATAAAATCTGATTCCTCATTTCCTATAATTCCCGCACTATCTCCTCAAGTCTTCAGGTCTAAGCTTAAATCCTTCCTGTTTCTGAAATCATTTCCGCCATAGCTGTAACAACCTAGCCTCACTGCCCTTCGGATATTGACCATTGCCTGGCTGATCCCACACCTTTCCTATAGCTATTTTATGAGAGGCTGAGCGCCTAAGAATAAGCAGCTACTGTTGTGCTGCTTTCCAAGGCGCTATAGAAATCCACGAGATTTTACTTTACTTTACTTACTTTATTATTATTATTATTATTAACGTACTGATTTATGTGGTAACTCGTCCGAACGAACTGCGTGAACACATTACAAAGTTACAGATAACTCGTGCGATATAACCAGGTTTTAAGTCTCTCTTTAAAAGTATTCAAGGTCGTAGAGAGCCGTATTGATGGCGGTAGACAATTCCATGCCCGAGCCGCGGCCACGGGAAATGCTCGATCCCCGACGGTTCGGAGGCGCATCCTCGGGACCACCAATAAGGCGGATCCAGCCGATCTCAATCTCTGCCGGCTTGCGTGGTCAGCCACTCGTGATAGTTCGGACGCAAGGTATTCTGGACCGGCTCCATTCAGGCAACGGAAGGTCAATGTTGCCAGCTTGAAATGGATCCGCTCTGGCACAGACAACCAGTGCAGATCGCGTAGCAGCGGAGTAATGTGATCGCCTAATGAGGCCTGGCATATCACTCGCGCAGCAGCGTTCAGGACGGACTGGAGACGGTTATGTAGATATTTCTGTAGTCCAGCGAGAGTTGCATTGCCGTAGTCTAATTTGGACAGCACCAGTGCAAAGACCAGTGTTTTAAGACCATTGGCAGACACTGATCGACAGATACTCCTGATCAGCCGCAGGGCTTTGAAGCACCCTGCCACTACATTTGCCACATGTGACTTCATTGATAACGTACTGTCAAGATATATACCTAAATTCCGCACGATCGACACCGGTTGCACTTCCGTTCCATCGATGTAGATGCAAGACGACGGTATCCAGTGTTTCTGTCTCTCAGCAGCCATCCAGAGCACTTCCGTCTTAGCAGCATTGAGCTGCAGTCGATGTGACCTCAACCAACTGGTCATCTCAGCTAAACACATCGTGACGCGTTGTTGAAGCTGCTGGATCGCCGCAGGGGGGGAGCTCCCGTAGACTTGCGTGTCGTCCGCGTAAAGGTGAGCTTGCAACCCGAACCGCTGGGCAATACTCACCATATCGGCAACGTATAGTACGAAGAGGATAGGTCCCAGGACGGAGCCCTGAGGGACCCCACGCACTACTCGTGTGGGCGCGTAGTAGAACCGGCACAGCGTCGTACTGCATCCGGTTCTCCAGGTATGAGGAGAACCACTGAAGCACAGAGCCGCCCACCCCGCATTTATACTTCCATCTTCTGCAGCAACGTAGCATGATCCACAGTATCGAAGGCGGTGAGGTCCAACAGCACCAGAACCGCTCGTCCCCAGCGTCCAGAGCTCGAAGAATATCCGAGGTGACTTTCAGCACCGCGGTTTCAGTTGAATGGTAAGCACGATATGCAGACTGTAGCTCAGGGAGCAGATTGGAAGACTTCAGGTAGCGAATAAGTTGTTTAGAGACGAGCCGCTCAAGTAGCCCGACAGCACTGTCAAGTTGGAAATCGGTCTGTACGACCTGATGTCGCCGGCATCCAAGCTGGGTTTCTTAAGTCTGGGAATGATGTAGGCGGACTTGAAAGTCGTCGGTACGATTCCAGCAGACATCGAACGGTTAAATAGCTCGGTGATAAAAGGTACGAGTAGGTCGGATGATTCCTTGAGAAGAAATGTCGGTAGAGGGTCGCTGGCGCACTGCTTGTCCGGCAATGCTCGAATCACCGATGCCACGTCGTCTTGGGATAGAGACTGGAACAAACCGAATTGGCATTGTGAGAACCGTGCATTAAGCGTGGGCGGGTCATGCGCCTCGAAGCCTCGCAAACCCGTGCTTCCTTCTCACTGAGATATTCGGCGAAGGAGTCTGCCAGAGGCGCGCTGTGAGCTGGCGTTATCCGCGGCCGAGTAGAGTGTTCAGAGACTTCCAGAGACGACGAGGATCGGCTCGTTCAGAGTCGACTTTACCGCCCCAGAAGACCTCACGTTTCCGGCGGAGCAGTTGCCTATAGGCTCTCCGACATTCCGTCCAACAGGTTACTGCCGTTGCCGCGTCATCCGGGTCCGAAAAACTTCCCGAGATTTCCGCTCAGCAAGCCGTAATTCCTCTTGGCCATCCGACACTCCTCGTCGAACCAGGGGTCAGAGGAGCGGCGTCGACAGTTCACCGTCGTCTCGGCACCAGCCTTTCCACAATGTCGGTAATTTCCTGGTCGTAGAGTTGAGCCAGTTCGCCGATGGTCATCGAGGACCATAACTCTGGTTGGCAGAGTCTTGACATCATTAGATCATTCCGAGCACGGAGGTGTCCAACATGCGCCAAGCACGACGTGTGACAGGAGCATAGACCGGGCGTGGTCTGGTGAGCGGTACTGTCCATCGGACCAGATGATGGTCGGACAGGCCTACGTCAACAACACTGATCTGTGGCGGAACAGTGTCGCTGTGGTACGCGACCACATCAAGCACACCACCACCGGTGTCGCGTCGCCTGAGTCTTCTGGAACACGGTTGTAGGTCGTGAAGAGCTCTCCGAGTTGACGAGTGGCTGTCTCTTCTTCACGATCGAGCCGCACGTTAAGATCTCCTGCGACATACACTGGTCCCGATAGAGTCGCGAGGTCTCCTAGCAGCTCTGACATTTCGGAGAAGAAGAGCTGCGTGATCGCAGCTGAACCGGTCGGTATACCACGGCCAGTACACACGACTCCACAGAGGAAACGCGAGCGCACACCAACTCGAAAGTTTGAAACTGTCTCGAAACCTTCAGCTTAGACAGCCGGATACCAGGAGCAGCAACGATGGCTACTCCGCCATGGTTGGTGGTTAGAAGGTCTCCGTCGCCTAGTGGGCGGGGGCGTGCCCTCTCGACTACTTGATATCCATCGCTAAGAAGTCTACCGATACAGGCCGAGTTTTCGTCATGCCACGTCTCGCACAAGCCGATGACTTTCAGCGAGTGCTCCCGACAAACTTCTTGAAGATCGTATAACTTGTTGCTAAGCGACCGGATATTCAAAAGGCCGAAAGTTGTAACGTTACCCGCGCATTCGGTGTGTCGAAGAGTTCGTACGGCTAGAACGGCCGGCGGACGCCAGACTGAACATGAAGAGAGTTTCCTCCTTCTGAAATTGACAAAGTGAAACGCTCCATTTCCGACCTGCTCCAGCATCGGTCGAATACGCTTCCGGCCAGCCCTCGTGCCACGATGACGACGAACTCGTCTCTGGGTCCCGTCAGTTCTGATAATCCCGATTTCAGTAAAAATGTCAACACTGCGGAGTGTAGGACAGCAGCCGATAGAGTAGGCCAACAGCTCCTTCGACGTGTAACGAAACATTCCCGGCGCCATACTATCATGCGCGCAAGACAGCGTATGCACTCCGATATGCACAACGTATCAGTGAGACGCGCATAATGAGCCGAGTATAGTGTACGCAGTAAGCAGTACGCGTAGTGAACGCAGTAAGCTTCGATTGAAAGTCACGACAAACGGACGCTTAACTTCACTTTATCCACCAAAGATCCGATAACTACTCCAAGTGACCCAGTATATGAGTCGACGTCCCCATGAACGTAGAAACGAGAGTTTTTCGAAGCCGAGGCAGGCAGTGGACGAATAGTTGAGCATGCCCTAAGTTTGAAGTTCCAAATCAAAAATCCAGTTGAGAAGGGTAGCGATAAGAATGCGTTCAGATGGCCATCTTGGTTTAACGGTAATTTTCGAAATGTTAACGGTGTCGGTGTAAGCTAGGTCACTTTCTTATAAAATACGCCAAAGTCGCTCGAATAATTATTAAACTTATACTATTTCCGGGTGAACTGTCAAATAGTACACATTTTGGTACATCGCGAGGAACTGAAAGAGAAAATAGTCCGACAAAAAACAAATAAGTCCAAATAATAAGTCAAATAAGTTACGGACCACAGTTTAATTAATCAACTTCTGTAAGAATGCAGAAACTGTAACCGACGGCCTCTGGTGTCAACAATTTCCAAGGCCCATTTTATAGCCCTGTCCGCCACTGCAACACGTGGCTGGATAAAACTGTCACTGTACTAAAAAAATTGAGAAAGATTTACAAAAATTCGAAAGGTGATTGGCGCCTGTCGTTCATGCATTCTCCACTGCTGCGCCTTAAGACACCCGGATGTATTATGTCATAATATAGTTCTGCCGTAGACTTCAATTAACTAATTTAAATTTCATTGTAAACGAGCCACAAGAAACTAGATAAATATGAATTATAATTTATATTTTAATATTGAAATTCAATTCATTATGGTTTCATTATAACTCCAATAGAAATGGCGACGAAGCGCATCGATACAGAGTGAGTGCTATGCAACGGTCATTGGCAAGATGGCGGCGCTGTAGTAATGCGCCGTCGTTTAAAACAATTTCGGTATTTAAATATTTAATTTTGAAGATAAATTTGCGTGAAATAAATCGACGGAAATTGTCTTTCGTCGTCTAAACGTGACTCGAAAGCGACCGTACGCCTGGACAACGCCACATTGGCATGTAAAATTACCAGTACATATATGCATTACCAGCATATAATGATAATAAGAGTCCATGTGTCTTGTCTATAGAAGAATATTTAGTGTGGCGATGGGAGAGGGGTCCACTTGAGGGCGGTGCCTAAGGGTGAACAGCATGACCATTGCATCAACTGGTCATTCTATGCGTTGTAGAGCGGCGCTTCAGTTGATTAATAGGACAGCCGTCTAGACATTGCTGTAGCGCTGGCGTTGAGTAATATTCTAAGACTTGGTGTAGATTAAGAAGAGAGTTCTGTGTGTTTAGTACTTTTGACGAGGACAGGTGATGAAAATGTTGAATCTTTCGTTGTAATATGATTGACGTTTTGCTGAATTTCTGAGTTTCATGTTTGACTTGTTTCGTTTTCACATTTGAATTGTTCGTTTTGCAGTACACTTTTATTCCTTTTATTTGCATATTTGCAAGTAGAGAAACGATTTTAAGAGGCTCGTATTTCAACGTTTGCATGTGGACTTGGTCCATGTCCTTAGCCATTTTGTTGCTTCTCTGATCTTGTTTTCTTCTTGATTGTTATTGGTAATATACAGGTTTCTTTAAAGCCTGGTGAAATTAGTATTAAGGCAATTATTTGTTTTATTTTCTTTATTTACTTCTTTTCTAAATTGTGCTTTTCTGACTCAGTGGTCTTCTTGTAATTTATACTTCTTCCTGTTAGAGCAACCAAGTTAAGCTGTATTGAGTACTGAGGAGGGCTTTGTGCTTGGATTGGTGACTGATATGGGATTGAATCATGATGACAGGCTGAGTTATTGTCAGAGCACAGAACCTGCAAAGATAAATGCATGTCTGGAGAAAGAAATGGTAGACTACTTTATATTAAGAGTATAAACCAGAGGTGGTCAACCTTTTGCTATAAGTGGACCATTATAAACTTTGCTCAGCATGTGGTGGGCCGCATTTTTGGTGCAGTTTGCACATCATTGTTTTCAACAGTAGTATAGTCACTGCAGTCATGTACCGGTAGCAGTGATGGGCACTAGTTTAACTAAAAGTTTCAAACTTTAGTTAAACTAAAAAATTTTAGTTAAAGTCAAAGTTTAACTACCAAAAAAAGTTTAGTTAAAATCATAGTTTAACTAAAAAAATTAGTTTTAAGCTAAAAAGTTTAATTAACTTTTTTTAGTTTGCTAATGTACTTGCCCGTGGTGTACACATGAACTGTCTGTCTGCCTTACTTATTTATTCAGCGTGTGGCTGGCAGCATGCATAGAATATGTTAGAATAACTGACCCAATGGTCATGAATAGTAACAAGAATTTTTTTAACCTATGAATAATTGCTTCAATATCTCTGTTGATATTTGCGGCAATAATGAACAGTTTTTTGATTGAGAAGTGTTTTAAGGATGTGAAGTTAAAAGATGATAAGCCAGTATGTAAAAACTTTAGCGATGCATGTCGTTACTGCTTACACAGACGGATCCGTGGCAACATTACTTCAAATACCAGCTTTCTAAACCATATCAAGGTATGCAACTCTGTGCGGATGAAAGAAAACAAATGCTGGATGGGTGGATTCCAGATCGATAGACTGATAATCTGCTTTGGACTGTTATTGCCAATTTTTTTGCTATATTATGGTTTTTTGAATGACTGTCAGTGACTGAGACTGTATTATCTGTCAAATTTAAAGAGAACAACATTATTTTCGGTTACATAGATGATTCACGTTTGAGAGAAATATATGAAATCCGGTAAAAAAGTTTGTGAAAAGTTTAGAAAAGTTTAACTGACTTTTTTTAGTTTAGTTCAACTATTTTAAAAGTTTAGTTTCAAACTAAAGTTTAACTAATTATTTTTAGTTATAAACTAGTTTTAGTTTAATTAAATTTTTTAGTTTAGTGCCCATCTCACCGGTAGTAAAGTTCTGATAACCGTTACAATTAAACAGTAGTTTAAAGTAAGTTACTATTTTACTAAATTAAGCACAGAACTAAAGTCTTACTCATGGCTCAATATTGTATGCATAAATTGGACCAATAAAGTTTATTTGGAAGGACACCCCCGAGGGCTGCCTATCCCTGGTCGGCCATACCTGGTGTAAACCTTCTGCATCACTGCTTTCCTGAAACAGATCAGTTCTGGAACAATGCTTATATTTGAGTATTGGATCACATCTTGCATTTTTCCAAATTATGTGGAAGAATTTGGAAGATGCTTTTGCAAATTTCTACATTTTAAAACTCTAGACATTAATTGTGTTTGATATTATTGAAGATTTCTTTCTTTATTTGAATCAATTGGAAGTAAGTTTTGTAATTGATACCATTCATACATTGTTTGTCTGGTAAAACCCGTAGTTGGCAACTCTACTTTGGTTCTTGGAGATAATAGTCTTTAAGGGACTGTTGTGTCCTTCTTAATTAAGTATTGACATTGTGTTTGGATGCTTTGTTAATTTGCTGTATGGATTGTGTGTGTACTGTATTGACTGTTCTTGTCAGAATGAGTCATGCATGGATTAGTATAGCCAGAGAGAATGCTAATGAGAAATTCATTGAAATGGCATAGGTTTGATGCATTTGGTCTGAATTATCATTGTTGTTGTAATGTAAGCTTAAGAGTAAATGACAAGTAATTCAGTCCTGAAGACCATTCAGTCTCCTGGCTTCTGTTATTCATGGCTATTAATGTCTTGCAGCTATTGGTTTCTTTTGCTTGAAATTGATTTTGCTTTGCATGAGACTAATAATTAGCCTTGTCCTGACAAGTATATTTCATTATGGAGATTACAATTACCAAAAAATGTAGGTCACTAGGTCATGCTGTGCTTCCCAAAGTCTGGTTCCAGGCATTCACAGGTGACTCAGCTGTAAATGAGTATTTCAGGTGTTCATTTGTTGAAAGGAAAGATGGAAGGGCTGGCAACCACCATCACCAGCTATTTAATGCCATGAAAAACTAAGGTGCTAATTAGAAATGAGAAAAAAACAACTGTTGGAGTTAGGGTTCTTTTGTGGGTGAGTTAAGTTTGAAATCTTTGTTTATTTTCTTGGTGTGAGTTTGGGATAATGAGGCTGCAATAGCTTTTTTGGCTCTGCTCTTTTGAAATGCCAGAGGTGTGGTATCTGTTGAGAATGCATTTCTTTTAAAATTTGACTTATTCTAGAGAAACCTGGTGACCTGGTTGTTTGTTAGATAAATTCTGGCATTTATCTTTTAATTTGTTTAGTTTTTTTCTTTCCCTTGAGTAACGATGACACAAAAAAGTTATCAAAACCAGTTTTGACAACAAAGTTTCTCATTGTTCAGCGTGTTGTGGTGCACTTTCTATTTCTTTACATTTTTCATCAGTATCATCAATTACCATGCATTTAGCAACAATTTGAACTTCTTCAAGGCATTCTGCACCCACTGTGTCTGGTAGCTATGCCTGGTAAAATGCAAGCTTTAGTTGTGATTTAATTTCAGATTGATTATTGCAGAAATATGACTTCTAGTTTGGTTTGTTCTTGATGAGTTCGATTGTACTGCTGGTGTAGCTGAAGTGTCAGCCCTTGGAGTAGCATTTTCCTTTATTATCTGTGTACTGAGCTGAATAATTCCACCTGTAATAAGATAATTGCTCTATAGATGCTTGTGTGTTGTGCTTTAAGTTGCCTGACTAATACTGCTAGGTCATTTTCTTCTTATACTAGAGGATAGAACCAAACATGAACCAAAATATCACTGAGAATGTTTTCCATAAGTCTTTGGATGGGGAATTGCTAATCAAGACAGCAGAGGAGACTAATTTACTAATCATGGTGATTATGCCTAGATGACATGTGTAACTGTTCTTCCTTAACCAGTGTAATACAGTAGATTGGTTGCTTTAATTGTTTAGGTGCAGTGTGAGATTCTTGTTTGGGAGACTTTAGTCTGGCTTTTAGAGGGTACTTTTACTGAAGACTTTCAGTGTATCTAAGAGAATCTGAGTTTAGGTTAATGGTCTCTGTCTGTCTGTCTGTCTCTGTCTGTCTGACTGTCTGACTCATATCCCAACTATTTCCATGGTTAACTTTTAAATATGATACACTGAATGTATAACTCATCTTTCCTATTTGGAACTGGTAAGAGCTTCCCTGTGCGTGCATCTGCGCTAATGTTAGCAGCAGTGCCTGCTGATAGTGTAGTGGGGCTTCTGCATTTAGATGAGGCAGATTTTGTGCATATGGTTGGACAGGACTTACAACAAACAAGCCATGATGTCAACTAACTATAGGCAGCAATGGAAAAGGATAGTCCTTAGTGTGACCAACCCTTGAGCAAGGAAGTTTGAAGAAGAAGGAAGAGGAAGAAGGAAGATGAAAGAGGAGGAAGAGGAAGAAGGAGGAGGAAGGAGGAGGAAGAAGAAGGTTGTGGTTGTATATGAGTGATTGGTGCTTGGGCCTTGGAAATAATTGCCTCTGACTTGACTGCTGTAGATGCTGCTGTGACCGTCTGCTCTGGTGCACTTTTTATGCTGCTTGGTGATCTCAGACCAGAAGTGGTCTTTGTTGGATACACATGACTGGATCTATTCAGACAGAACCATTTGCTGTTGCACTCACTTTAATTCCTTTGTAAAAGCTTTTCCTAAAAATGAACTTGCAAGCTTTTATTGATGATGAATATTCTGTTGTTTGAAATGACTTGTTCAATGAGATCTAATGACAGCTGAAGTCCTTAGGCTGCCAGCTGTTTTCTCTGGTATAGTTTTTGGCTGATTTTAGGCGCAATTTCAATTAGCCCTAAACTGAAACATGTTTGACTAAACGTGTTTACGTTTACACAAAATATTTGAAATCGCACCGTTTCCCATCTTGACGTGAAATTGTTGCGAGACATGTCACGAAAGCTTGGAAGAATGATGCACGAAAGCGTACTTTATTATAATATTGAGATAATAATTCCTCCAAGGATAATAATAACAGGGTTTAAAGTGGTTTAATGTCTTAATTCACAGAAAAATAAATTCACTCTCACTCTGACTGATCTCTGAAAATGACCCGGTCTTTTGCGGGATAGTTGTATCAATTGATGCCTTTGAGAATTTTCAATTGGTGCTATAGAAGTTCATAAATACAATACTATAGAAAATTACATTACGCTAAATAAATCTGTCATACAAATTGATACAATTATTATATTATTGGTATTATATTCAATAATTACCAGTTTGACTATTACTTTGGCTCAAAACGAAACATCAGAAGATCGAAATTTACATTGAGTAATGTAAATTCTCAAATAACGGCTGCGTAACAACGTTGCTATGCAATATACGGTCATTTATCAAAAGTTTAATGGCAGACATCTCTGTTATCGCTCACATAACAATTTCCAAACTGCCTCTTGAGCTGTTTGACTTTTGGGCCTAAACACGTTTGCGTTTTGGTTAAACTGATTTCCAAACGTTCAATTAAAATCAGTATGTTTGCCAAACACAAACACGTTTGGTAATCAAAATTGCACCCTTTACTAAACAAGGAGGATAATTTGAGTTAGACCTTAATCATTTTACAGCCCCCCCCTGTTTATTCAGAGGAGGAGTGCTGAGTAGATGTTGCTAAGTGCCTACTTCCAGCTTTGCATTCTCTTCAACTGGTGGCACTCTCTTCAACAGGCCCATACTCTCCTCAACAGGCTGTTCTGTCTTTGTATCTTGTGTCATCCTGCAAGTCGTCTGGCTTAGAAAATTCTATTACTCATGCACCTAAAATGAATATTAACCAGTGTGATGTCTTTAGTTTCATTTGTCAAACTGGTGTGGATTGGAAGATGACATACATAGTGGTGGGTGATAGTAATGATTGTGATGTTGGTAGCTGCCTGACCGCTGTTCTGACTGATCTTCCGGATTGACCTAGCTCTAATTCTATTTGGATTTGGTGTGCCATCGGCTGATGCCCTGGGCATTATGATAGTGGCGCCATAGAAGTTTATTGATTGATTGATTGATTGCCTTTAGAGTGACAATATTTTTCATGCCATGATAATTCCAATGAATGACAGTGTTTACTGGTACTGGTAGTTGGAAGTTCCTGAACCATCATTATAACATTGCCTGTAGCAGTGTAGTTGGTTGCGGTAGTTAATGTGAAGTTTGATAACATTTAAATGTAGTGAGATTTGAGAATGTTATTGCTGTGTAGGTTGTGTGAGTATAAGGTAAGGCAGGGTTTTCTTCTTTTAAGAGTTGACTCAGGTGACCTCATATGGATGAATTATTACCTGATATGAATCAAATTACCTGCTGGGTTGTCAGATGCTGTCACTATGTTGCTTGTTATGCTTTTGTATGGGTTTGTCCATGCTGCAGTGCTGGGTCATCAGTCTATATTCTCTTCTCACTTCAAGTTTTCCCACAGTTGAGAAATTTCCTAAGAATAGCAAGAGCTGTTTTGCAGAGCACAAACCATGCATTAAGTGGGTCTCTTACCTCCCCAGGATAGTGTATGGGCAAGGATGTCCATGGTAAGGGCTACATTTGTATACCATGTTCCTTCTGGTTAGAAGTACCAACAGTTATCACTTTATCAGAAGTTGTGTCTGTATGCCACAATATTGTTGACCAATTGTTAACTGAAGAAGTTTCTATTGTGAGTGAGACTGAAAAACTAGAAACTGAATAGGTTTGTTAATGAGCTGTTAGTCCAACAGAAGTGTGGAGCTATACAGGGGAAATTTAATCTTGCAAACAAAGCAGGTATTTTATTGAGTGTGAGTACATTTTTAGAAATCAGTTTAATATGTGAATTAAATTATAAAATTATGGCTGAGGTAATATTTGACGATTGCTTTTTGGTGACTGTTTTTTAATTGATTTGTTGTCATTGTGTTGAAGAAGAATACCAAATGCTTTGGGAATGGATTTTTTGCATTTTAAGGTAATTGTTTGTGTCTGCAGGTCTTGAACAATTGAATCAATCTGAAGATGTTCACCTGAATCTCAAAGGAACTGGTTAGCAATTCATTTGATGTACTTGATTGAATACCCATTGTGTGCACTTTATGTGTAATTGCAGTCAGTTTTTGAATTGATGTGTCAGAAGCCTAGGTATTTGAGGATGATGATGGTGTTGGTGGTGGTGCTACTGATGACAGTGATGCTGTTGATGCACTTCTGTAGCACCAGTCATGGTACACAGCTCAGGTGTGAAGCAATGTTGTGTCAAATACATGTAAGAACATCTTGTGGGTGTCAGTGAAGGAAAGGAAAACTGAGAGACAGATCATGGAGAAAAATCCTACAGAGAGAGATGTGTTTTAGTCTGGATTTAAACATACACAGTGCATTGGACGACCTCACAGACAGACACACACATGTGTACTCACAGACGCACGCACACAAATGAAGATTTGGGGCCAGCAGCAGAAGAGGCTTTGTTACTAATTTAAGTGTTTGTTCTAGGTAAATTTAGAAATGAACCAGCAAATATTGTTGAGTGAGAATGTTTTCACCTGAGTCTTGAGAAATGTGAAAAATGTGCAGAATTGATGACTGT
Organism: Metaphire vulgaris; assembly: GCA_018105865.1. Classification (NCBI taxonomy): domain Eukaryota; kingdom Metazoa; phylum Annelida; class Clitellata; order Crassiclitellata; family Megascolecidae; genus Metaphire; species Metaphire vulgaris. Next base: position 460,242 of record CM030858.1, on the reverse strand, counting down.
GCATATGTACCTGTGCACAGTCTGTGTGGTCTGTTTGTGTACAGAATGTCTGCTCACAGACAATTCTGTCACACAACACCTCAGTCATTCAAATGGTCTGTTGTATAGTCATCAGTATTTGGAGAATTGTATGTAATTTTTATGCATGAATTGCATCACAAAAGTTGCTTGATCTGCATTAGCCATGAGTCAAATAGACAGCTTTGAGACATCATGTGTCAATTTGTTGTCATTCAGTGGCTCTTCTAGAGACTGATGCTTGGTGATCTTGTTTAAATTCAGAAATGTCTGAAATCAGACAGTTGCCCAATTGCTTGAACATCCAAAGCTCAAATGTGTAGATAAGATCTTTTCTCCTTTGGCTTATTATTGTATCAGAATTTGAGGCAGGTTGAAGGGCTTGCCTGGAAATATTTTCAGGTGAAATGGAGTGACTCTGGAAGATTTACAATTCTATGGTTGATTGTGACTCTTGTCTTGAGCCAGAGGGCATTTATGGGAGTTAAATTTGATGTATTAAAATGATTCTCCAGAAATGTTTTGTCCAATGAGTTTGGGTGAGCTGAGTGTTCTACTGGATCCAGTTCATGAAAGCCGGGTTGCATGGTTGGCTGAGCACAGAATGTGTTGATGCAATCGAATGCAGTGCCTATAGATGTCATAATGGCCATGGCAAACTTCTATCAGTTGTCTGTATGCTTGTCTGTTTGCTTGTTTGTTTGGTCAGCATTTGGATGACTGGTTTGCTTTGCTAGAGACCATGTGCCATTACAGGGCTTAAAAACTGTTGAACCTCTTAGCTGAAAGTTAAAGCACAAATGGCTGCCATTTGACCACATGAGGTCTGTTCAAAGAAAGAGATTTAGACAGGAGCTCTCAAGGCCGCCGTCAGTTGTGTCTGAATGTCTGGTATGCTGTGGTAAGAATGAAATCTTTGCCCTGAAAGACATGTCAGGCTTTAGAGCACTAGCAATGTTCTCTTAAGTTATCACTGAGTTGACTTCTATGACTGGTAAGAACTTCTTAAAAGGCAGTTGAAATATATTCCAAAATTATGACTTAGGTCTTCTACATTAGACAACCAATTATTTCGTGATCTTGTCAACATATGACTCAGAAAACTTTTATAGATTAATTTTTTAACCTTTGCCTTAGATTATAATGTGATAATAAATAACCAGTTGATAGTTATATTATTATTTAATATAGCACTATGTTTTTTGTGTGTTTCTGCATTGATTGGTGCAACATTCATCTTTGTGATGTTTTCTTTGTTGTTTCTTCAACTTGTTGCAGAAAGGGCAATGTGCAAAATGGGTGATGAAGTGTATGTGATAGCCAAATACAATTATGATGCTCAGGATGAGAATGAACTGCAGATCAGAAAGAACGAAAAGCTTGTTCTTCTGGACGACAGCAAACAGTGGTGGAAGGTGAAGAACATCCATGGCCAGTCGGGCTTCGTTCCTTCAAACTTTGTCAAAAAGTGCAAACCGTCCATCCTGACCAGCCTAAAAAATACTCTTGGCCGGAAGAAACCGACACCAACACGACGTAACGGCGACAGCATCAGCGACAGCAGCGTTGGCAGTGAAACGTTTGCCGACAGCGTGCCGACGATTGCAAAATATTCGTACGAAGCACAGCAGACGGACGAGATAACGCTCGCAAAAGGTGATCGGGTTCATGTGCTGGAAAAATCAAGTGACGGTTGGTGGAAGGGATGCAAAGAGAACGGGGAGGTCGGCTGGTTTCCTTCCAACTACATGGAACTGCCGGACGACGGAAGCGACACCTATGCCTCTCCCGAGGTCCACTGTCTCGACTCTGTACAGCAGCGAGAGCGGTGCATAGAGATGGTCTCGACACTCTACCCGTTCGCGAGCACGAATTGCGAGGAACTCAGTTTTGACAAAGACGAGCGACTCGAAATCCTCGAAAAACCCACTTTAGATCCCGAGTGGTGGAAAGCTCGAAACGCCCGTGGTGAGGTCGGGCTCATTCCAAGAAACTACGTTCAGACTCTGAGCACCGACTCCGGATATCTGCAGACGACACCGGAGTCACAATCGAATAGTAGCCTTAGTGGAAACTCACACGGAGCATCTAACAGCCGGACTCCTTCCGGGATCTTGCGTAACTGGCAGAACTTGTCAGGACCATATGCTGGTAGAGACTGGTACCACGGCATAATCAGCCGTGTCGACTGTGAACACATGCTGAACTGTTTCGCAGACAACGGCGACTTCGTGATTCGAGACAGTGAAACAAATGTAAGTCCATTGTTGCTTCGGAGGCTCTTTGTCTTCTTATCACGGTTTTTGTTATTCCAGCATTTACTGCCTCATGTGCAGTACACCTTCAATATAACACTTGCAAATCGATATAATGAGATAGGAATATGTTTCCCATGAATAGTTTTTAAAATTCCAATTGGTTTGATTGTAAATTGCCTTCCTATTTGCTTCTAAATGAGAGCAGGAGTTCTGTTGTCTTCTGTGCCACTTTCTGTAGACTGTTCAAATCGTGTGAAAGTAATTGAGCATAATTTAGCCCTTGTGGTGGTTGTAGTCTACATTTTTCCAACTTCATTAGCAGATATATTTTGACAGGATGCATTTTGATATGATCCTGACTTAAGATGGTGTTATGGGCAGGTTAAAATCCAGGTGAACTCAATTCCTTTTATTATTGGATTATTATTATTGGCTGTATCAAGTTATTTCTGAAGCTTGTCATAGTGATGATGATGATGCTTGTAAGTCTCGGTTGTGTTGTATCTGCTTGTGTCAAATTATTTTATACTGACAACTGTATTCTGTTGACTGCTGCAGTCATCAGCATAAAAGCAAGCACCATGTGATGTGGGATTGTCTGTTTTGCATATAAATGCTATATAATATTATACTGTGTTTGGTGGTGTTATATTAGATGTCGTGTTATATTAGATGTTGTATTAATGTTGTAAAATTGCATGCTTGTCTCTTTGTAGTGCTTAATTTATCTTTTTCATAACTTCTGATCATATGGAATGACTTTTTGCATGTCAGATATTATGAACTTAGAATGAGGCTGTCTTCTGTTTAGGGTGTGGTAGGCAACCTGATTCTGGGATGGCAGTCCTAATAATAATGCAAGACTTCTGCAGGCTTTGATCTACAAAGCTTTGTACTGAATACTTATCTCCAATACTTATCTCTGATTTTCATTAGTTTTCTGCCTACATGTGACATATCCCATTTTGGAGGAGAGTTCAATCATAGACTACTAGATGTCCATGGTTCAGTCTTGTTTTCCAGTTTGGTCTAAGTGTGGATATGCATGGTCATTGGTCAGTGGCTTTTGTGGGTGGCCTTGGGTGTTTACAATGAAATGGAGCTGCTCTTAGTCCTTGTGATTTAATTGTAGAAGTGTCTGTCGTTTGTGCTGCTTCTGCTTTGGCTTTAATCTGTGATTTAGTTTGACTGTTGTTTCCCAGGAACTCCTTTATATGCTCCTTTGTCAATCAGCCATTTCTTATTCTGCTCTTAAATCCCAATTATTTGTTTGTATTCCTGCCTCTGTTGAAATTGAGAAATTCCTTATGTCTTTAAAACTTTTGTTTTAAGGATTCATTTGTGTCTTTGCTTATATGTTGTGCTTATGCTTCCTATTTATATTTATACACACATATCTAGGGATATATATATATACATATCTAGGGATATATATATATATTATATACACATTTTTTATGCCCTTGGTACTTAGTTCCTGAAGGACTTGTGAAAGAAGTATCCTGAGACATTGAGACTTAAGAAATTGTGTGGATAGCTCTCCTCAGATTCCAGGTCTGGAAAAGTTCCTGAAAAGCAATAGTGTAGTGTTGAATTGTTGAATCATTGCACTAGACAGGGAACAAGCTCCCTGATGAAACATAGGGCATTTTGATTTATGGGGTTTAGCCTTTCAAGTGCAATAGACAGGAAAGTGTAAAAGGCAGTTGCTCTTTGATGTGCATATATGCTCACTTATATAACTAAATAATTGATTGAACTTGATTGACCTCTCTAAGCAGCCAAATGCTATGGTTAGGTATGAGTTTCAGGCTTCAGTAGCTGTAATTGTTCTGATTTAAATCCTGTGTCTGACTGCATTGTGGCTAGTTTTGTAATAGAATGCATGCAGTGTTCAATTCCATTGTGACTGTTGAGTATTTAACCAAGGCATTCTCAATGAATATAATCTCAAAATGTTCACAAGGCGGATGCAAATGGGCATTGAGTATCAAGTCATAATGACACTACAGTATGTTCAGCTTCCATTGCTCCAGACTAAATTGCATCACCACCTGACTGACCATGGCAGCTTGAATGCCTTATCAGTCAGAATTGTTGGTTGTATTTTGGATTAAGATCTGTCTTTTGTGACTACTGATCTGATAGTGTTGCTAGTCAATTCAATGCAATAAGTATTCTGCACATTTAAGCAGCATTGCATTTGGTTTTCTGTTTTTGAATGGTCAAATCCAGATATATCATTCTAGTAATACATGATCTAAGTGGATTTTTTATATATCATTCTAGTAATACATAATCTAAGTGGATTTTTTATAGCATAATTTTCCTATCCTCTTTGACATGTCAACGTTGTCAAAAGGCACTTTTTGACTTTGGCCTTTGCTTTGTTACAATACTTTATAAGTTGTCTCAATAATAATAATGATGATGATTTATGGTATTATGGAAATGATATTAGTAGTTGAATATATGAAATTCGTGGTAATTGGGTGTAATGAATTCTGTGACACTGTTAAGAATATTTCTGCTTCATTAGGATGAGTGTCATTAAGGCTTATCATTGGAGAATAGTTAGATAATTTAGCAATGAAGTGTTTTAAAAAATTCACGGAAAGGTTTCTTGATCCTGCTCTGAAGAATCGCTTCTTCCCAATGCATGTTTTCTGTTTGGGGTGTTGTTGGCATTGACTGTTTGGCAAGCAGAAGAATGAAGACCAAGGAATGCAAGACATGACAAAGTAGAGCGTGACAGCATAGAACGTGACCAAAGAGTTGAGCCTGTAATTATTATGAATCGCTTCATTTGGAAATATTTGAAGAATTTCATTGACTGCTGTCCTGTCGTGAGTCTCTGCTTATCGCTCCATTGGAGTTTTTGCCTTTAATGGCCTTTGTGTGGGTCGCCAACAAAGCTGAGCATGAACTGGCGTTTGGCATTTCTTTCAATGCTCGTTTGTTGTTTTGAAGTGCAGGTGAGAATTGCCATGGTCTTGAATAGAGCTGTCTTTGAAGGCTTCAGACTGTGTTTGTTTGTGTGAAAACTTCAGAATATCTTGTTGACCATAGCAGGACATGAGTAAATAGCAGAGATAGGGTTGATTCTGTTTGCTTTCAACGTCTGAGTATAAAGTTCTTTATGAACCTTAAAACTTGTTGATTGAGTGAATGAGTTTTGAATGTTGGTGATGATGTGAAGACCAAACCCCCACTTAAAATTCTCCTTTGCTGCTTACATTTTTAATGTTGTAAGGTGCTACATGGTGGACCAATATACTTTCTATTAGTTGATAAGCCCAACCCAAACATGTTTAACTAGTTATTTATTCGACATGTGACAGTGCTGACACTTCAAATTCACTTGCAGTTAGCCTCTGACTGTCATCTCTGTCTGGTTGCTTTCTGCTGGTTTGCTTTCATTTCCTTCCCAGGTTTCCTCAAAGACTTTGATATTAATTCAATATGGGAGCCTGGGATCGAATGATGACTGATCATTTGGAAGGTTTGTCCAATATGTGATCATAAGTTTCCAGTATGAAATTGAACAGAACAGAGAGAGACTGTGAATTAGGTAGGTCCCATGTTATGATAATTGTGTGATAATTGTGTGAATGTGATGGTGCTTGTGCAATGTTCTATTCCAATGGTGATAACGTGAATCTGTGAATAGCTTAGATCCTGTATAAGAGAAATGTGTGCTCTTATCCTTGGTTAGTTTTTTGTCTGATATAAATTTGGTGAATGGTAAAGAAAATTGGAGAAAAGAGACAACTCTGACAGAAATTATAAACAGGAAAACTCAGTATGCTGGACACATAATGAAAAGTCCTATTAGAGGGGCAGATCAGGGCCAGAGGAAGACCTAAAGAGACTGGCTGGACATTTAAGTACAGGAAAAGAACTTAAAAAGGATTGCTGAAGACAGAACGAAGTGTCATGACCGTCAACCTTCAGATATGAAGATGACACATTGATGAATGGTAAATTTGTGAGTTTTATGATTTAGGGAGTCATATAAGAAGTCAATGACATTTGTCACTTGTTTGTTGCTCTTGAATGAAATCCATTTTAAATGTGGTGTGATGGCTGCACTCGGTTTTGCCTGATTTCAGTCATGTAATTCACTTGAGCTTTGTTTTTTTTCTGTGATGAAAATTCGAAAGATATTATGATGCTTTCTCTGTTACAAATGAATAGATCCAAACTCTTGATTGATCTGTTGGTGGTTTTTGTGGATTTCCACCACTGGGTTAAATTCCAGAATGAGTTTTCTTTCAGTACTAGAACCACTGAACGCTCACTCAGCCAACCAATTAAATCAGAACGCTCACACAGCCAACCAATCATTCAGCCAGAATGAGTTTTCATTAACGATTTTAATCTGTTTCTTGTGAATTGTGAATTCTGTGTCTTTTACCTGCTGGTGATAGGTTTTGTGTTTCTATGGGTTTGATTATGACAAATGTTTTGACCATGCAGTCTGTTGTAAGCTCATTAGAGGTTTCTCACTTTGTCTAAAGTATCTGACATAACTGATTTCAAATTATATGCAGCAGCCTGAATAGTTCTAGTTAGGTATTTGGCTTATAATAATTATTTTTGGGTCATTCTGTGCAGGGTGGATTTGATTTAAATCAAATGATTAAAATCAACGATTTAAATCATTTAAATCGTGATTTAAATCAACAATAAAAATCATGATTTAAATCATGGTTTAAGTAAAAAGTATTAAAATAACAAAATTTAATTGTACATAAATTTATTGTCTAGATATTTTCCTCCTGTGACGTCCTGTCATTTTCATAACTCATTATTCTTTCACTAGGTGGCAGGCCTGCAGTAGAACTGATTTTTTTAAGTTGCTAAAAAGTACATTATTATACTAACTATTTCTTTATAATCATTCATTTTGTACTGTGGGTTTTGCAATCATTCAGAGTGTTTTCATCTTTTGGGTTGGTTCATTCTAAACTTCAGAATCGTCTTGGAATTGAAAAAGCCAAAACTGGTGTTTTCTCTTCAAGCTGCTGAACAGAAAGCCACTGGATATTGATGAACATGATGATTATGATGACAATAACTGATTGTCGAATGATTCCCATGCTGACATCATAAACAGTTGACTGACATCTTTTAATTTTTTACAGTATTATACGAAAAGTCGAAAACAGTATAAGGGTTAGATGTCTGTCAGCAACTTTGGTGTCAGATTGTTGACTTACAGCCGTTATAACATGTAGTATTAATGTAGTAGTAGTGATGTAACTTTTAACGCGAATGAACACAGTAATTTGAATGATTCGGATTAATTCCAGATGACATCATAACATTCTATTTTTATTTTTAACAGATAGTATTAGTATTAATTGTCTGCATTCTGCAACCAACTTTGTTGTCAAATTGATGACTTATAATGTGCAGTACAGTGGCAGTAGTGAATCTAGTGATGTAGTACTTTTATGTTTCATGTGATTCTATTGTCGAACATGCAATAATTACTATTGAACATCTAAGCCTTGTTAGATGGCAGGCCTGCTAGATTGTTTACACAATTACAGTTGTAGTACTAATATAATACATTGAAATTTTGACCAACACAAAAAGAATTTAAGTCAAATTTAATATTAATCATGATGTCCGATTTAAATCAAAAACATCAGATTTTAATCAAAAAAATCGGATTTTTTGATTTTTATTAAAAAAATCGCGATTTATATCCACCCTGATTCTGTGTATCATTTGTTTATTTCTATATGCATTTCAAGTCACTATACATTTTCAAGAGGTACTTTGGGCTAGAAAAAAATTATTTATTATATCTTGTGAGATTCGCCGGCTACCTGCCATTACGGGACGTAATTAAACTGGTTTGAGCCCTCATTCTATCACAAGTGGATTATTGTAACAGTATCTTACTCGGACTTCGTGTCAGCCAGCTAAACCGTCTTCAGATGGTGCTAAACGTTTCAGCACGTCTGATCTTCAGCGCTAGGTGGAATGAACATATGACACCGCTATTACAAGACATCCTTCACTGGCTCCAGATTCTGGAGCCTATAGCCTTTAAACGTTGCTGGTTTACATTTAGAATGTTAAATGACCCTTTCTGCCCTGATTACTTAATGGCTCTTGTCTGTAAGCCCAAGTCGTCTTACTGCTCGCAGCTCCAATCAAGCAGCCGTTCTCAATTGGTGGTTCCACCCCCGTCTATGACAGCGAAATTTGGGGACCGGTCTGTTTCGAGGGGCAACCCTTTGCTTTGGAACTCGCTGCCGGCAGACGTGACTAGGTTGACATCTCTTGAACTGTTCACTAGGAACCTTAAAACATATTTATTTAACATTTCCTATTAGGGTCACTTGTAAAGCGCTCTTGACTTTAGCCTTCGCTATGCGTATTGTGCTATATGAAATTGTCAGAATTAATTAATTAATTGTTTTAACTTTTCATGGAGAATCTGTTGGTTTATTCTGGTGATAAATTTGGGTTAAAATTTATTAATTTTATGAAGCAGCACAAGATGAGACCTTTAAATTTGATCTTAACTGTTTCCTAAAGTTCTGTTATGTCTTGATGTCAGGTCGGTGATTACACTTTGACGTTGAAGGCGCCGAATCGCAACAAACACTTCCGAATCATGGTCGACAATGACACTTTCTGCATCGGACAGCAGCTGTTCGACACCCTAGACGATCTCGTCGATCACTACACAAAGCACCCGATCTATCGCCATGGCAACGAGAAGCTTTACCTCGTCAGGCCGTTCACGCAGCGTAGCGACACGTTAACTGTACACGACGATAATAACGTGCTGCAAGTATGAGAGACTGACAACAAATGGACCGTAGACTGTCAGTGTAGAATCTTGTGCTGCATTTCTCTACGTGTTTGTTGTGGCATTTGTAGAATGAGCGTAGCTCTGTGCTGCGTACAGCTGAGCATTTTGCACTCAAATCTAAACTGTAAAGTTACTGAGTTACGTGGGGATTTTGGGGGAGACGACCGTCTTAATGTGCATTTTGTGTTATTTGTTGAAGTAAATGTGAAATGTTTTCGTTTAGGTTTTGTGGTTCCTCTTATCTGTTATCATGGAATTTGCAGAGCCAATTTGTTAAGCAGACTTGATTTGTGGTGAAATTCAGGTGTGGTGTTTAGCTTCTCTGTTGAACTAGGAATTCTCTTTGCAACCGTTTTTGTAAAATGTCTGCAAGAGGTGTGGCCGAGTTACTGAAGCTGACTTCCAACAGACAATTATGTAATAAAAGCTTTAAAATATTCGCTTGAATGTGATTTTATTTGACGACTGGTCGCTCAAAGAAACAAAAACTGAATGCAGAAGTTTTCATTGCTGTATTTGAAGTTGTGTTTTTTGCTTTTAAAACAGTTTTTAAAGCAACAGTTGGTGTCCATAGAGTGAAAATAAACTCTAGCAGATGCACAATATTTATAAACAAGTTTGCATGAGTTTATGGCATAGAATGTTAAGATACATTAAGAGTTCTAAGCCGTCATTATCTCATAATCTTTACAATAGTGATGGTGATGATAGAATGATCTCAACAATTTCCTGTCTTCTTCATGAGTTTGATTTCCTGAATTTGTTCCTGTGCTGTGGAATGAAGATTTTGACTGAAACATGAAATTATTGCTTTACTGCTGATTGTATTAAGCACAGTTATAGATGGTTGCTATAGTGACTGATGTGTTTCTGCCATTTATTGAGTTTGTTTAGAGCACCGTAAGAGAGTAATTTTTGTTTGATTTTAATGGTCTGTAAACAAATTGGACAACCAATAATGCAATTAAGACAATAATTTTTAGCCAGAATTTTGACTTTCATGAAAGAGTTGTTGAAGTGTTATTAACATCTGAATGATTATCTTTTGGTTGGTGCTTTTTGATTCTTTAGAAATATGTTATGGTTTCTTCTGCTGTTGGTCATTAATTTCTGTTTGTGGATTATGTCAAAAGCTTTTATATGAAATTATTTCACGTTGCAAACTGTTTGAGATGGATTCACTTATTATTGCCTTCTGTAATGAATAGCATATAGGAACTCTTTTGAGTAGAAGAATCTTTTCAATTTGCAGGATCTTTAATTTCTCCCTGAAGAAGAATAGAAGCAGATGGTAGTCATTTGGATGTTTATATGTCATGGCCTTTTAAATGTTGTTAGAATGTTGATATGACCTGAATGATGATGATGTTACTGCCACAGAAGTTCTTGGGAAATTGCAGAGGCAGATATTTTAAATTGATTATTTGATTATTTACTGAAATAGATTTTCATTAAGACGTTGCACTATTTAAATATTATTGATCTAAAGATTGTCTATTTTTTATTACCTATTTGTTCTGATTAGTAGATTTTATTCACCATATATTTTAACAATATTTGCAGTGAAATCCATTGTACTGATGGGACTGGGTCTTCCTTATTTTCAAATTTCCAACTGACTGAATATACGATACTCCTGGTTCCTTGGTTACTGCATCAGCATATTCCTAGTTCCAACATTGTTGTCCCCAATGTCCTCTTCGATTACTGATAAGGACAGGACAATGAATGTGTCTCTTAGGCAGGAAAGACAGAAGAGAGGAGGACCTCACTTAAGTTGCCAAAGAACGATGTTTTATACTTTTTGTCTTTGTTGCTGTCTGAGATGCTGGCTTTGTCTTTTAGGAACAGTTAATGTTTCTACAATGACAGTGAGCATCTGATAGAGAAATCTTAAAGAGCCTGGACTGTTGCCTTGAGAATTCTGTTCTATCGGCACATAAATGAAAGTATCACGCGTCTCTTTGTAACCGCGCATACGTATGAATAAGTATGATTGTATCATGTGAAGGTCTTTATAGATCCTGTAAAAATGATGTTAGGAATCTGTTTGTACATAAGTAAAGAATTGCTTCTGTGCTTTTTATTATGTATAGGATAAGTAAGTACATTATGCCTTGTGCACAACTTTGTTAATGTACTTAATTATTATGTTTGCATCTGACGTTGTAAATGTTAGGATAATGCTATTGAATCAGCTGATTATTTCTAATTGGTCTCCTTGCCTTTGGGCATTAAATTGCAGGAATATTTTCCTCTTTTGTAGAAGCGTTTCAGGCGTTTAACCGTCTGCCTATTTCTCTTCTTCGCTTTATTTGTTGCTTTAATCGGAGTTATTGGAAAGTATTTTTGCCTTGCAGTTTCCTTAAGAGGGCGCCAGCATCTCAGAAGTGGCTTACATTATGCAGCTGAAGATAATTCTGTGTAATTTCAAATGAATGACTGAATGAATGAGTGTAAAGTTAAAATGAACTAATTGATTAACACTTCTTTGCTGCTTTCCTCGTGATTTGATAAGTGATGTAACTTATCAACTTTTATCCTCTGAGACTTTACAGTTGTTACTCTGTCTTTTGATGCTTTACGTGAATGAAACTTTGCTTATTTGACTGTTGTTTGTTATTTGTTAGTGCCTATCCTTGTTTGTTAACTCATTCATAAAAAGCATAAGATAATTCATTCAGTGATTGCATGCAGAGATGCTGCTTAAGATGTAAGACTTGTTGGTTTTCTTTATTTTGTGCCTGTTAAGGAAAAGTTCAGACAACTAACTCTATGACATTGGTTGCATGTGTCTTATGCCCTCTACTTTTCTGTGTAGCAATAGCTACTCAAACATACTGATTATAATCATAATTTTATGTTTGTTGCTTGCATATATCATAGGCCATATTATGTTACATAGTGAAATGTCTTAATGATTGATGCTGTAAATTTAGGAGCTGGGACATTAAGTATGCCATAAGAAACAAATTTACTGAGAAATTGTTCCCTTCATGATAAATGTTTGTGGGCCAAGGGGTTATGACATGGTTTGCACCGATATGTTTTCCAGTTGGTCTGATGAACTTCTGATCTGTCGAGTACTAGGCTCTTGTTTCTTGCTCATCTATTTTCTGCTTTCTGAGTGACAATTTAAATCTGAAATATAATTTTTTTGTGTACTTTGGCGTGTGTGTGTTTAAATGTGAGTTCCTTTTCTGACTGAAGTTCTTAGATCTGAATTGTACCTGCTTTTGTGGCTTAGATGTGGCACTTTGCATGTTGCCACTACCGATTTGCTTTTAAGATTGTATTCTGTTGTTTCAAATGTGAATCTGTGGTACGTATCTGATTTTATTCTGTGTTGGCATTAACATAAGCATTGCTTGTATTCATGTGTGCGCATCTGGTACATAGCTGCTAATGTACTTTGCTAATTTTATAGGAAGTTTTTAATGTTCACTAACACAAACTGATTCTAAAATTAAAAGTTCTGCTGTAGAAGGGGATGTCATAATACATGATGGCATGAATAAATGTGATGAGTGAGTCATCTGGTATTTATTTCCAGAATCTTTCCTCCGTAAGTTCAGGCCCTTGTGTGCCTGTCTCCCATCTTTGTATATGATCCATTTGAGTTCCTTGGATTTGTGGAACCTGGAACCTGTTTTAGAGTGTTTCATTATTGACAGTGTTGGTGACTTAACTTGCATGAGACAATTCAGATTAGTTTTGAAAATTCTTGCTTATGTACTGCCAAAAAGTTTGTAGCGTAACAACGATATCGTAGTTTGGATCCACCTTTCTTCTGCTCATGACACCATCTTATACAGTTGAGGTGAATGCAAGAATTTCAATCACGATTGCTTTCTTAGACAACAACTGACTACAACTGAACAAACGGTCATTTTGTTTCACTTTGAAAATGCGTTGACTGTTTGAAAGAAGTTCATTTCCTAAATTCCAGTAATTAATATTGGCTGAAAGAGAACTGCTGCAAATGAGAATCTGGGGTGTGTCAACAGTGGTGGAATGTCTGTTGCATGCTCCACTCCAATATCGTTGAGCATCCAAAAGGAGAAAACGTAAAATTCAATTCCCTAATACAAGGCATCATGTGAATCAGTGATGTGACGTCTCGAGACACTGTCTCGTTTTGCCGCTACTCGAGACGGTATTTTCAAGGTCTTGGTCTTGCGTGTCAGAGTCTCGGTCTTGGTCTCGTCATTACTGTCTTGGTCTTGCGATTCAAGACCGAGACAGTGCCGAGACAGAGGGTTTTTTCCACTGTGAGTAATAATGTTTTCTGTGGTTGATGTCTTCCGAATTATGGAGCAATAACAGATTTTCACCGTGAGCCCTCCGGGAATAATAATAGTAATAATATAATATGTTTGTATAGATATATCTATGCCATGCGGCATAAAACTGTTTTATCTGTTTTCTTTATGTTTAAAATTACTGTCTCAGTCTTGGTCTTGAGCCCTAGTGTCTTGGTCTTGGTCTTGAGGGTTAGTGTCTTGGTCTTGTTCTTGCCACTTACTGTCTTGGTCACATCACTGATGTGAATACATTCGATCAGCATAAGACCAATTGACCCACAACGGGTCTTTGAACAACCGAAATGTAACAATTATAACAAATTTAGACACTTGTTACAATCATTCAATATCTTTTGAAATTGAGATGCTTACTATAAATAACGTCTTATCATATTTTATGCTATAAGATTAGTTCGTTGCTAGTCTAATTAGTAGGATAGACCTTATGTAGTTCATTGTTACAACGGTCATGATCATTTTCACGGCCCAGTCCTGGATGTGGCGCCTCTGTGTGCGCGTGTGTGTTTGTTTTCTAGATTAGTACGATGGGCATAACAGCGACTGGTCTGATGGTTCCTCCGTGTGTTGTCTGTGGTGTGTAGACGAGAGTCGTCGGCTGCACCGTGCTTCCACTGCTGACCACTGCAACAGAACAGACCAGAGTTCAGCTAAAAGATTTTATTCTTTACGCTTAGCAAGGCAAGAAAGGTCTATAGACATTAACCAGAACTAATTGTCATGAGTAAAGGACTGCATGAGCTTCAAGTGGTTTTTTAAACAGGACAGGTCCTCGTAAACCAATTATAACCCAGTTCATTATTATTATTATAATTATTATTATTATTATTAAAAAGAACGTTGATTTTGAAACGTAGCCCTATAGGATGCTATTGGACTGGATGATGAAGAAAGATGCCCAGCCTCAAGCCCTCAACAAAACCAATGCAGACATCAAAGAAGAGGCAAGACAAAGGGATTGAAACAATGGAACCCTGAACCTCTCTCAAGACAGAACCTCTGAGGAGGACGACGACAACGATAGGCCTATTGTGCCTAATACTGTAAAGGTTTTCTTTTTCTGTGGTAGCAGTGATGTCGCTAGGGGGCCGAGTTGACAGAATCTGTGAATGCAGCACCAACTGCTCAGCCATTGGCCCATTGAATCATATTATTTGAGAGTTAGAAAGGGCTTAGTCTAAATCCAGACGGACATAGGGAAACACTAAACCCAACTCCTGGTTCCGCCTCCATCCAAGACGGTCGTCCTGGGTGAAAGATCGGTGACTCGGGGCAACCTGCTACTGTGGAACGCCCTTCCGGACGAGATAGCAGCGGCGACTTCTATTGAATCCGCTTCAAAACTAAAAATTAACGCACCTGTTTCGCAATTCTTACCTACTGTGACTGATTGTGAATCGCTCTTGCCTATGGCCTTAGTCATATTTCAACGACCTACGGGGGGGTACCCTCTATTTCTACCAACTCCCTTCTAAATCTTGTTCCCCTAGAGCGGCTCCTTCCTCCCTCCCCTGACCCGATGTCTTTCGTCCGCTGGATTCCCTTAGTCGATGATTACCGAGAGATATGGATAAGACTGTCTTGGTTTTAACATGTGATTATTATTAACATTAGGCTTTCAATAAACATATAACAATCGTCAAGGCTGTCTAAATGTGAACTAATTGAATTTATTCTACGACCACTACGCAATACAAAATTAGTATTAAACTTCTTACCATCACCACTCGCTCCTGTTCCGTCCTTGGATCTCCCTGTCCTTCCGACCCGTCCTTTCTTCTTTAGCATCCAGGTCTTTCCCGCTGACCGCGTCTTCCCGCGTCTCTAGCAGACCTACCTCGGCCGCAACGCCAACCAACCAACGACCCTTGTTCTCCCCGCGCTTCCCTCTTTTATAAGCCCCGCTCTGGCACGCTGCCATCTCCTTCGGCCTCTCCACTCTCTACCAGCGCCGGCCTTTCCTCTCCGTCTTATTCTCCATCTCCTTCTCCCTTACCCGTTCAACTATACTGTTTAAACCAAAACCCATCTGATAAACCCGTTCAACTGCGTTGATAAATTAGCTGATAATAATAATAATAATAATAATAATAATAATAATAATAATAATAATAATAATAATAATAATAACTGCGTCAAGGAAGAACCGAGCGACGCCAATGGTCGTTTGGAGCTGTCGCCGCTTAACGAATATGCCTAGATTAGCTTTTCAACGACCGAAGATATATTTTATCACTCGTGAGTTCTTAAATTAAATGATTTAATTATGTGGGTGCAGAGGCGGTTCCACCATGTTGATGACTGGGGATGCATCCCCCACCGGTTTTTTTGCTTGTCAAACTATTTCCCGGTAAAGTTTAAAAATCAACTGAAAGATACTGCGAATGACGTTTTTTGCTTTTCAACCTTTTTCGGCATGGTTTATTAACATTTAGCGGGCAAAACACTAACAATTGCCTTTTTGTATCTTTTCTATTTTCTTCGTCACTTTGCACCCCACCAGGGGCGTAAACCTGGCGTCAACATTGGGGGGATAGAATAATTTTTAAAAAGTTGACCCCTCAGAAATATAAATATCTCCCACCCATTTTGGGGGATATTGCATAGTATGGTGGGGACTTTAAATTGCCCATGAAATACGTCTTGACAAGCCAAAAAGAAAGTCATCCTGATAGTTTTATATTTTCCCTCTCCAAATACCCTGACAAGCAAAAAAAGGTCATGATCTGGTCATCCGAAATGAGAGAATGTGGATTTGGCGTAATTCTGGCATCAACATCATGGGGTAGGATAGAATTTGTTTACTATATAGCACAAACATTGGGGGGATAATTGATACTCTGTCCCCCGCCAACTAATTATTCGGGGGACCGTCCCCCCGTGTTTTACGCCCATGCACCCCACCAACCTCCAAAAAATTTCATTCCCCCCACCAAGAATTTCTGGGACCGCCACTGTATGGGTGCTTTGTTTGTTTGTCATATGAAACACTGCCTGCCAATGAAATCGCTGCTCCTACCGTAGGATGGGATCGCTTGACAGTAGATGACGGGCGTTGCAATGAACACCTGTTGAGAAGGCCTCGTACACGGATCGTGAATATTCTGCATTAGGCTTTTCCAGTCGCTGCGAGCGTTCAACCATAATTAATTAATCGGAAGCATTCCGTTAACATAAGCCGATAATATTGGCATGATTTGAAAAAAATGACGAGGGGTCGGACCCATGGGAGTCCGCAGAAATTTTTAAGGGTGGTGCAAAACAAGGTCTTGTGACGAAAGAAATTAAAAAGATTTTCCAGGGGGTGAC
The DNA here is from genome assembly GCA_018105865.1 of Metaphire vulgaris. Lineage (NCBI taxonomy): Eukaryota > Metazoa > Annelida > Clitellata > Crassiclitellata > Megascolecidae > Metaphire > Metaphire vulgaris. The sequence continues at coordinate 443,497 of CM030858.1, read as the reverse complement.
TAAAGAAACAAGTAAGTTTACCTTTTTCATAACTACACAATTTTATCAGAGGGGTGGAATTGCCGATTTTACCGAATTTTATCATTATTAGCTGTTTTATAAAACTTTAAAACCCTCAAGCGCCCCACACTCAGGGTTTAATCTAGGCCGTTTCCGGGGGATTGTCCCTCCCGGAAATTTCAAATCCCCCGGAAATTTTGGCATACTTACAGCGCTCCCCCATAGTCCCTAGCTGACTTCCCCGGACATTTCAAATTCCCCCAGGAGTCCAGTAGTCTAGATTAGACACTGCCGCACTGGTGTCAGTGGACTAGAAAAATATAGTTAACACGCACGATAGCAATCCAAAAAGTGGGGTGCAGGTTCCGAGCAAGCATCAACTGATCTTCAATCTGTGCAAATACGAAGGCCACAAATTCTAGAACACAAATTTTCGCCCAAATGTCGAAAGTAAATGTTCAGGTGACCCAAAATCCTTGCCAATATATCGCTCACATTTCACTTTAGAATTCACGAGCGACCGCGCTGATGTCAGTGGACTAGAAAAATCCCTCACTTTCCGCTCGGTAGATCTAATGCAAGATTAAAGGTCAAAACTGGAATGGACCAAAAAAACTTAGATAAGGGCCTATAGTTAAGCCCACGATAGCTATTTATCGACGCCTAAGCGATGAACAGCTTGGTTGACGGTCGGCACCACGACTAGGTCTATATCCGGGGATAGTTACCAAGTACTAACTTCGCGTTCTGATTGGGAACCGATTTTTGGCAAAATTTTTAAAACAAAAACCTTATGGTCAATTTTTATGACATGGGTGTCCATTTGAGCATGTAATTGAAGTATATTTGTTCATAATCCCATTATCAGACCAAATTTGGGCATGTTCCCATGACAGGAACGTTGCCGGATGAAAAATGTTCCCAGATAGGAACATGCCATTATTTATTGTATTATATCAAACAATGATGTCAATCGCTGTACATGTAATCAAACCTTATTTCAAATATTTTAAGGCAGCCTGTAGATGCAACTTTCTGCATAAAAAGAACAGAAATTACTCTAAAACACGTTCAGCAATTGTGCATCAAGTGTACAGTCTAACGCACTGATTGTAAATCAAGGACGTGAGTGATAAATTTCAAAGCACACTGTTCCTTTATCACAGTGCAGACGAGGATCACATTTAGCACACTTTTCGTACATGTATTTCCTTGATACATGCCATAACGTCTCTGAGAACAACTCATTAAATGAACGCCCAACTCCATCAAAACGTTTTTTTTTTGCTATCCGGTAAAAAGAAGACATGGACGTTTTTTTTGCCTGGCACCTTGGCTCACCAAGTTCCATCTTCAGCAAACACAGTGCAATTTCCCCATGAAGAAAGGTCAAATGATCAAGCCACAGTCCTGCAACACTGCAGTGCAATCCCAAGTATGCTGCCACAACATACACATTGACTCAATTTATTTTAAGAACCAGTGGTCACCACTGCACTTGGTGGTTTCCCCGAATGGTTGGTCTGTACGCTGCAAGCAGTCGGTACAACGAAAATTGACGCCTTCCACACCAATTGCATCGCTGGTCTACATGTGGCTTAAAAACTTTGGGCTGCCTTTGACGTGGCGTTTTACAGAGAGGACAGGCTTATGGGTATGACAGGTGCTGATTCCAACATTTACCACAGCATTACAAACGTCAAATTTTGTGACAAAACTTTCTTAATTAAAACAGTATTCAAAGCTTCATCTGGCAGACTTTGTCTTCATTGTGCTTGATGGTATAAGATGTTGTTTTTTTCACCAATTCTGTTGAGTCTCACAGTTCCTGATGTGCGAACACCTCTTTCAGACAATGTCTCCAAAGATTTTTGAGAAAGATACTGGCTTTTTTGGACTTTGCCCAATAATGTTGGCTCTTTTGTCCTTCGCACAGGAGGGTCTTCTGTTTAACAATCTTTGAGTTCTATCTGTTTCTTTATCTCTGTTTCCATGTACTCAGATGTTTCAAAGGCAATTCTCATTTTTCAGATCTTCCAGAACATTTTCCAAGTTCAGGTGTCAACTCCTCGAACTCCATCTGCTGGTCAGTGGCGGCTCCACATGGAGGCTTCGGGGCCCTGTGCCCAAATTTTGAATGCCTGGTATAGGTCCCTGTTGGGACCCTATAATTACTAATACATACCTGACAAACAAATATCTGGCCCCAATAAGTCATTGATGTTGATTCAACCCAACGCCCCCCATATGCCAAATCCTGGAGCCGCCACTGATCTTGGCCATGATACATACAATGGCTCCAGGGTTGCAAACTGAGCTGACAGCCTCTTTTTCTTCTCCTGTAGTGGAAACTCTGCTGAATGCTTTTCTAGATTATGCCGTAACGTGTCCATCCCAGCTTGCAAGTGGTTTGGTGCATTTATGCAGTCATCCGGCAACGTTCCCATTCGGGAACATAAAGGTTAACTAAATTCATCATTTTCAGAAAAATGCAAACTTGTAACAAAGAGTATCAGTTTATCAAGCACTGCTATTGCAAAACTGAAAGAATACTCAAAAAACAACTTTAAAAACATGCCTGGCTGGTTTCAGGAACACTCTTTGACGAAATGTATGAAATTAGAAGTAGCAGTTATCAACATGACAGAAATTCTAATGGTTCGAGACTTATTCTTCAAAAATGTAAGACCAGTTACAATTAATATTAAAACTTTTCTGTCCACTTTATTATCACTGTCTGTAACTTTTAAAAATAATCTACTTTGTATGTAATTAAATATTTGAGTAAGTCATCAATTTAACTGCAGTGTTTGTCAATGTTCCCATATGGGAACGTTGCAAAAACCTTAACTTCGGTGTTTAGATGGGAACCAATCGCAAAATGCCAAATTTGTCAGGATGGTCCTACTACGACATAGGCCTTCATTTTTGATATCGCTAAAAACTACGTTATAACGAAGTCCCATTGTAGCAGGAATTTGGTAAGAAGAGGAGCATGACAGGCAGTAGACGAAGTTAAAAAGCGAGATAGAGAGGCAATGAAAAAAGCAAGATTAAATGGAATAGTATAATAATATGATTATTATTGCTGTTGTGTTTCAAAAAGGAGATGTCCTGTACTTTAAGTCCACCTTTTGCAGCTTTTGCATTTTTGCATAGAACAACTCGTTGAATCGCATAATGCCATGCAGTTGTCTGCCAAATCATCCCTAAACAGTTCTTTTGAGAGATGCCGTGATGGGAGGGGTATCCCAAGTATTTTTCACAAACTCCCTTGTTGCAATCAATTTAGAAGTCAGATTTAAAGTCAGCTAAATTGATGAGACCAGACTGTCATTGGTGGTTACCGAATATATTGTTTCAACGCATCTGTTTTCTTATTGGCTTAACGAACTAATTGTCGCTCTGAATGACCAATCATCAATAACATCTGCGAAGAATCGATGCAACAGATTCGTTGCTAATAGCAACGGTAATATTCACTAATGAATGTCAGTATCACACAAAACATCTGTTATCTAATGCTCTGTTCAACAGACCTATTGTTACTAATATTAATATTATTATTATTGTCATTGTTATTATTATTATTATTATTATTATTATTATTATTATTATTATTATTATTATTATCTACTACTAGCTGTTTACCCGTCAAAAATGACGGGGCAGAATGACTGTTTTACTACTCGATATTTTGCAAATGTTATGGCATTTTGCGCAATGAATTGTCCTTAACTCACAGAATTCTTGGCGCCCAGGGCATCTGCCCTACATGCCTCGTTGAACATGTCCTAGGCCTACACCACTGTCCAACTCCCCACAAATCGAACACTGATACACAGACAACAATGGCGAGAGCGATAATCTTAAACAGCTAAGCAAATAAATGCAATCTATAGAAAAACAGATGTTGCGTTAATTGGTTATGAGGCTAAATCTAGCACTCAGCATCTAAGCACCCTGTTAATTTGTGCTCTCTCTCTCTCTTTCTCTCTCTCTCTTGTGTTTATTAAGTGAATGAAATGTTTCTATACCTGATGTCTTGCGGCGTGTTACCACACACCGTCATCTTTACGTCTGACGTCACAATCCTCAACAGACATTCCTTTGTCAATCCTTGAGGAGGCTCAACGTTTCCCATCTACGCAGTCGACATACATCAATTCAGCACCGGTCTCTTTAGAGGAGGAAAAGTACGAACATTTCTTTTATTCAATTTCAACGACGAATTGATTATTTCCTCATAGGGCCTAAACCGACTTCGTATTTAGTATATTTACTATAACGAACCTTAACATCTTTCCTCTGGCGTAACCAGGACCCCGGAATAGGAGGGCGGCACCAAGGCTACCGACATTTCCAGTTGCGATTGGGGCTTGTGAAGCGTCGTGAACTACCCGCAGGGCTGAGGCGGTACCCCATCCGCAGAAGTTTTGAGTAATACTACAGATAGACGATGAGCCCTGGTGCATAGGCCAACTTTCAAAAGTTAAATTATGATTTATTATTGAGTGACCAAAAACTGTAATACAAATTTATTACTTGGCAAACAGTGATCTACTTGGTCACTGTCGATTCAATCGACAATTATCCTCCTCCGAAAGATTTTCAACGCTTTTCCCACAAATCCCATGACAGGTCCCAGTCCAAACAGAGGGTCGCCCCCCCCCCCCCGGGAGTGCCTCGTGGCTACACTAATGCACCTAGGCCTATGCATCTTTTGGACTTTAGTTTCTTCTGCAATTAATTGCTTTCAAAACTTTCCTTCCAACCAATCGTTTAAAGTCTGGAAGCACTGAGCCGCAATCAGTGGCGCCACCAGAATTTTTCCGGGGAGGCTAAACACAATTGTCACAGTTTGTATGGTATGGGGCTGTCCATTAATTATGTCAACAATTTTTGGGCAATTTTGACCCCCCCCTTGTCAACAACTGTCAACTTTCACTAACCCCCATAATTACGTCAAAACTCTTGACCCCAAGATCAATGACAGGTACCAATAACAAGATTATTATTTTTGTGGTGATATCATTTTTCCCTTTTTTCCTCATCAAGTGTCAAAATGTGGTGGTGATTACCTTTTTTCTAATGCTTTTTTCCATTGTAAAAAGTAGTAGCCTATGAAATTTCCTATTTTTGATTATTTTAAAAAGTGAAATTGTTAACGTCAACTTCTCTTGACCCCCCTCCCCCTGTCAACAACTGTCAAACTTTTCCAAACCCCTTCCCTAAATTTTTGACGTAATTAATGGACAGTCCCCAGTGGCGTAACTAGGGGGACGGGGGGCACTTTGTTGACAGCCCCCGGGCCCCGGGCGGGAGGCCCGAAGAGGGTCTAAGCTAGGGTTAGGTTAGGGTTAACCCTAACTTAAAGTTAACCCTAACCCTAGCTAGAAATGATGTGGTGAGGTCCTTTTTTGCTTGTCAGGGTTACAGGGTTAAAAAAAGGTGGAGACTGCTGGAGATGAGATAAGAGATAACGTTTTTTTGCTTGTCGAGGTAAAAAGGTGAGATGATAACGTTTTTTTGCTCGTCAGCTTGAAACTCTGAGGCCCCCGTGTAAAAGTTGCCCCCCGGGCCCCCAAAAGTCACGCTACGCCACTGACAGCCCCTATTCGATGTATTCAATTCCACAGTTCTTAGTTAAAGTTCAGCTATTCAATTTCACCTTATGCACAAGTAGTGTTTTAGTGCGGAAATAAATAGTGGTTAAAAGCCAAAATATAGTTTGTTAAAAAATAATCTGTATTTTCCAGGAGCATTGCCCCCTCTTTACTCAATGTGTGGGCACACATGGCGACAATGCAACCGAACAATATTGATGGATGCAATGAGAGAGAGAGAGAGAGAGAGAGAGAGACAGACAGACAGAGACAGACAGACAGACAGACAGACAGACAGACAGACAGGCAGAGACATAGACAGAGACAGAGACAGACAGACAGAGAGACAGAAAAACAGACAGACAGAGACAGATTCAGAGAGAGCTGCTGACACCTGTTCGGGGTCGATGAGGGAATAGGGGCGTCGGAGGACGAGCACCCCGTCGGCCACGGAATTCTCTGGGCGTTTGAAGTAACGCAAAGTGCAGTCTTTGTCCATCACGAACCAAAGACGTCTCCAGCGCTTTATGCAGAACAGAAGACGATCTATTATTTAAGAGAAAAAAACATGGCAGGAGGTTGATAAGAGAACGTCATTCTTCCCATTCAATTGATGCTCAAAAGGAAGTCAACGACTCAACGAGATTTCGAAACGAAAGAGAAATCCATACTCCTTTGAAATCAACTTATGATCACGATTGCTCCGTTGTTGTTAAATAGTTGAAGCCGTCTAGAATTTAGAGCCTCGGAGTCAAAAGGTAATTTATGCTTAGGACTTCGTATTGCGTGGGAGTGTTAAGGTGGACGATGGCAGAGTGGGTTACGTGTTTTGGAGCGGTAGGCTGATGGAGCGGGTTCAAACCCCGTTAGCACCCCTAGAGGCTTTAACACCGACAGCAATGCATCGGAAGCCACTTTAAATCACGCTATACTGCGGCTTATTAGAATCAGGATGCGTGAAATGAATGAATAACGACTCAGAGTACTTTGGTCAAAGTTTAGTGATCAGTGCTCTGTTATCTGTTAAAAGAGAATGCAACCATAGACATAAGATGACGAACCACACTCGCTGATTGTAAAAGTCCAGATTACGTAAGTAGGCCTATAGCATACAAGCGACCTGGATCTCCTCGTAATCAAAATCGACAAGAAAAAGGCATGACCAGTGGCGGCTCTAGGATTTGGCAAGATCCGTTGATCTCTAATCATGGGGGCCAACCATTTGTTGTTTAATGTATGTAAAATCCCAAACTGACTGGGGCCAAAAAAAGGCGCTTCATGACATCTACAATCTACACTGTAATGAATATTTTTGAATTTGAAAAGTTCTTTAACATGAGAACTGGCGAACTGAGTGTTGATTGGCTGACCTTGTTTGTACAGCCAACCGGACTTTGCTGAAGCGACGTTGTCATTACGAGTGTTCGACTCATCCATTCCTTTGTCTGAACAACAATTCTGCTCTGAGCTCTAGGCTCAAAATGTGAGTGTAGGCCTATAGGCCTATATTTCAATAGGAACAGAGGCTGTGTATATGGATATAGAGACCGTCAAATCTAACGTATTTAGAGTAACAAGGCTCGTCAAAATGTTTCGACGCAGATTAGCAGACATCAGACTCAGACGACACTGGGTCCCATGACATCAAATCTCTTTTGCTCTCATTCCAAGAAAACGATCGATAAATACAGAGGACGAACAGCTCAGGCGTTGTCTTATGGATCATGTATTCAGTTCGTTACTATTACAATACTTTGGAACAAAATTCGACTCCAAAGTCTTCCATCAAAGGGCTCAGCAACTTTAAGAATTCCATTCGTCACCAAACGAGGCGAGCCATTAGTCTACAGTCTGCAGACATCTGAAAACGCTGTGAAAATATTTGTGTAACGTCACAATGATGCTGGATATCACAATGATACACGCTACAATAAGTTCACTGAACAGTTAAAATGAATGGATAACCACTGCCATGATATGACCTTGCACTCTGACCGAAATTGATGACATGTATTTCATCTGTAGGTAGTGTTTTTGCCTGTCTATAATCTATATATGGTAAATGCAGACCATTAGATGTCGTCACTCGTCAGTGGTGCGGCTGGAGTTTCAGAATAAGAGGGACACCATCACCTATATATGGGTGAGTTCCGCCGTTTATGATTGGGGTTAGTTTGGGAGGGGGCGTCTGAGCTTCTGCTCCTCCAGCGGTGTCTGGAAAGGAGCGAGAGCATTTTGAGTAATATCAGAGTTAAACATCCATGAACTCTTGAGCAATTTTGAAAGGGGGCGTGCGTTTATTTGGCAATTGCCTTTACCCCGTCTTTGACAAAATATTCTCAGAAAGTTTCCAAAAATTTCATGATAAGTCTGTGCTCAAATAGGGTGCCCGGTCCACCCTGTTGCCCCGTTGACACTATATGAAAGTTCGTTTAGTGGATTGGTCTTAGGAGACGTTTTTCATTCGTCAAATATGAATCTGTAGTAATGTTTTTCCTTCATTCGATCAACTGTGAATTTGTGGTTTTAATTTTTTGGAGGGAGGATTCATCTAAATCGATGCATCATCTATTAGACGAAACGATGTCAGAACATTCGTGTTTCTGATTGTTCACAAGACCAAGGAAAAGCAAATCATGAGAGATATTTCTTCTCCGGAGCGACAACAGACAGTTGGAAAAGTGTTTGAACTCCAAATATTCAACGGAATTGCATGTGTATTATATTTTTATCTAATTGGTCCATGCTACAAAACACGCTCTATTTAAATAACAAAATCTTGAAATATATGAATAGTGATAACTTCTTGAGAACATCTATATTTTTCTGACGACCTCCAGCTGAGAAAATTTTTATGAATCTTACACTGTAGTCATTTAATTTAATAATGTAGTAGACAAAGACTGCTCTTAAAACACAATATTTTCGTCTCAACTGTCTTATTCGTGTTATAATCCTCAGCACCGTCTAAACTCTGTTTGAACGTGAATCTATAATATCTCAGTTGATGGCTGATAGGCCGAATAGACGATGATCTTTTCTCATTTCGTTTTCCTCTGATAGTTTCCATCGTATAATTCGGTTTTAGCGCCGGTCGTGATTATTTTCGTACATCTAATTAGAAAGGAAGGATGGATTGGAAAATCTAGTCATAACAGGGGAAATAGAGGGTAAAAGAGCAAGAGGAAGACAAAATATAAAGTATACATACAGCCTAAAAGAAGCAATAAGAGCTAAAGACAACACTGAAATGAGAAGAAAAACCAGAAACAGACAAGAATGGAAATCAATGGTCGCGGCCTAGCAATACATGGCACATGAAGAAGAAGAAGAAGAAGAAGAAGAAGAAGAAGAAGAAGAAGAAGAAGAAGAAGGAGGAGGAAGAGGAGGAGGAGGAGAAGAAGACATGATTATAGTGAGCCTCTGGTCTGCTAATCAGATGTTGCCATAGACTGGACCGTAGTACGTTGCTGTAGTAGAAGAAGAAGTAAGACGTCGGAGGAGGAGGAAAAAAGAAAGAAGAACATCATTATAGAGCCGTTGGTCAAAATCAGATTTGCCAAACTGGACCGGACGTTGCTGGTAAGTTGCCGTAAGACGTCGCGTTTGCCTAAAAACAAACGAACATCAGAGACGCAAATCAAAAGCCATTGATTAAAACCATCGTTTTCGTATTCTACAAAGACTGACAATTCTCATTTGTTATAATTTCAGCCATTATAAAACTCAATTGGCATCTTGAGTCCGTCCCTTATTTGGCAAACATTGGCAGTGAAACACATTGGCGTGTCCAAGAGAGGGGCACGGGTGGCCTGCCTCATATTAGGACAGGGGCCAGTCGTGGCCAGATTCGCGCAAAATCAATGGAAAAGTATTCTTGGTGGGAGGGAAGGTGATTGTAGACAGATTCTAAATGCTTAATTGTATCACAACTTTTTGCCACTGATTTCCAATTCAAGCCTTTAAACTTAAAGTATGCATCAGAGCTAGCAGTCTAACTCTTATATTCCTCTGAACGTTTTCGGCTGGGGGGGGGGATCCACTCCAAATCTCCGCTTAGGAACTCGCGACACCTCACCCCTAGTCAGAACTGGAAATGTCCCTTTGCAGAAGCCATGCTTCCTCCCCCATTCCGGAACCCTATCTACACCAGTGGTGAAACATGGCATTACTGTATTTTAGGGAGCGGAAGATGGCAGAGTGGGTTAGGCGCTGGAGCGGCAGACTGACGGAGCGGGTTCAAGACCCGTTAGCGCCCCTAGTGGCTTTCACACAGACAGTTCAAGCAATAGACGAAACGCTTTAGTAATTCCAGACAGAATCCCAAGCATCACTCCGTATATGAGCAGCACCGATGACTTCTTAATTAAGAGACTGCAATGATTGATGACGATGGCGATTGGTGTTGATTTATTTCTGTTAATTTTTACCTCAGCGAACTTTTTGGTAGACTTCCGTCGCTTTGTAGATTAACTCGTACTGTTGAACGGTCTGCACCATCCCCGGTCTCTGCTGCCTCAAAGTCTTCGCGAAGTTGAAGATATCGGGAACATTTCCTTCAGTTTGTATGAAAAAAATTAATTCTCAAACAAAATATTTTAAAACGGCGACCCGGGAGGCCCCTATACCACGCTCTCAGCAGCTGTCAATGATGTCCTCTTGGGGGGGAGTGTGGCGAAGGAGCAGTCGCTGAATCTGAGATGCATTCTCGCTCGAAACAACAGTGGCGTACCTAGGTGTGACATGTAAGGCAGGTGCTCTGGGCGCCACTATAAGGGCGAGTCAAAAGCTCTGTACTCCTGCTGGAGAAGAAACTGAGAAAACTGACTTTGAGAACATCGTTGCAGTTCAAATATTGTGTCAATAAAATGTCATGACTTGTTAATCAAGAATTTGTTAAACTGCTAATTGAATTTTCTGCCCCCTCTTCCATGGGAGCCAAATAGCCTAGGTACGTCCCTGATATAATAGACCAGAGCTAGTAGTCGTTATCGTCGAATCTTTGAATGGGTTCTTTGATGGGTTCTCTCTCGTTCGATTAACTTCAGATTCAAATATTTTGGATCTTATTTCATTCACTCAGTCTGTCCAGATTTTTCTGCTCGTGAATGTCGACCGAAGTATTATCCTCACTGTACAATGTACAGCATCTCCACTGTCTCTCTCCTCTATCCCTTTTTCTCTTTTCTTTATCTGTTTCTGTTTTTGTATGCCTGTCTCTCTTATTTTTCTGTCTTTGTACTTAATTGTTCTTTTGATATTCATGGTAACAATAATTACTCATTCATACTCAATGGTCTGCAATTCATGCATGTCTAAACTCTGAGTCTTAGCCTTTGTAACATGATGTTTTCATAGGTTTTAGCGGTCTTGATTTTAATGAGTTACATTAATATCCACACAAATTCTAAAATCAAAACGAAAATCGGTTTTTATATTACGTTTACCGAAGAGAATTTGTAGAGAAGTTTGTTAAAAGGCCATTTATTTACCTAGCAGTTGTATGTGGTCAATTATCATCGATATGAGAATATAAGTTCCGGTTCGTCCGATTCCAGCGCTAGAAGAACAGAGACAACATTTTTACACTTTTACGATATGCAGGCAAGAGTCGACTCTGAAGCCAACAAAGCATCCAAATATAGGCTGTTTATAGAGATTTTGATGGTAGATGATAGGACCCTGGGTCCCTAGCCTCCCCCTTTGGCGAATTGAAGCCTTCCTTACCTTTGTACGTAATCCTTAATACAACTGTGTTGCACCAAACGCCATATATCGGCCGATCTAGGCTAGGAATGAAGACTTAGACAGCAACATATTGAAAAATATTGCTTCAATTTCTACAAAAAGTCCTCTCTAGTGTCGATAACTGGTATATTATAACCGAATGTCAACCACGAGTTTTTTGAGTCCACATTTATCCAAGTTTAACTTGAGACAGTTCTGTTTTAACTAGACGCATAAGTTGAATCGTGCGCTTGATTAAGACGATCTCGCCTTGGATATTAGACCATCCTCCTCCTCGTCCTACTCCTCGTCCACCTCGTCCTCCTCCTCCTCCTCCTCCTCCTCCTCCTTCAGCAGAAGCGCAGTCTAGCATTTCCTCACCGAGTGAGGAGGACGTCGTTACCTGCAGTGGGCGACGATTGGCGTTGGATTTCGAGGAGGCCTGAGGCGGAGAATCTCAACGGAGAACGCGACCAAAGCGTCGACATTCTTCGGGACCGTCTTGTCAAGCCAACCAATGTAGTGACAGTGATACACCGGCCTCTGTACTCAACGCAAAACCCACATCGATAATTAATATTATATATCAAATGCACAGTCGTTAAAGTTTATCAGTTAAACTATTTACTTCCAAGTCAACGACTGTAAATTCAATCTCATCTTCGCAACTTGCAAAAATACGCCTCCATTAGAATGCGACAGCAGTTTCGTCTGTTTGCGTCTGTTGATAATTATTATTATTCTGACATCGGTTTTTACCGTTTCTCCTTCTCTTTCGAGTATTAGCTTCGTGATTACGTAGTCCTTAGTTGAGGATAGCGTTGACTGCATTTCAATTCTGAATTCGTCGAATATCACTTCTTTATCAGCATCACCATCTTTCGGCCAATACAGTTTGCATTTATTCTGCATTTAAACGATTACATTGAAACGTTATGTAGTCTAGCAGGCTGACACAGCTTCAAGTAGAATAACAAATTCAAATAACGTTCTACGGGATGTGCGTATCAGAGGCCTTTGCATTATAATTGACGATTTAGACGCAATGCTCTCTTATGTCCGGCCAAGTGCATGCTGTAGTTTGAATAAATTCAGCATTTCTATTGTAAAGTAGCTAAGAAGGCAGCTATAGAGATTACTGGTTCTGCTGAATGGGTTGTGACTGACCTTGCCTCCCTCCACTAGGTTCGTTAGCATAACGACGATCTGGGTTTCCTCTTGCCAAACCATTCGCCAGAAGTCAGCCACTGTTTGAGGCAGAGGACCCTGGCAGCCGATGTAAATTCCCAGCCGATCCTCCGTCTGAAGCAAGGACACTCGATTTTAAAAATACGACGGCTCAAAGTATCACTTGCTCAGGCGTTACTTCCTTGCAGATTGCGATGCAGGACTTGATTTAATAACAATAGCGTGTTCTCAAGTGGTTTAATTTATGATGCTTTGGCCTGTGTGAAAACCACTGTAATAAACTATTTGTAGAAACTAGTTGACAGTCGTCAGACGAATCTGCTCTTAAAAGGTTTAACTGCAAAACAGAAAAAGCACGAAAACCATTTTATCCGTTGTCTCTCAGAATGACTATGATCCATGAAAACTCACATTTGACCGACATTTGCACTTGTCAAGCAAATGAAAACAGTTTTCTAATTTAAGGCACCAGTCATGATATCCCCAAGGTACTCTGACGACACTCTCTGGTAGAAGTGGATTCGCTTTCATCACAAGGGAGGTTTGGGGGGTTTTAAAGTGTGAAATGAATGTTTGGATAATTTGAGTTAAAATTGAGAATATAATTTCGTTGAATTTCGACGATCATAGTTTCAACCGGCCACTTGCCTTTAAGTAGTTTGCGTTGATGTAGTCAGGATCTGATTTCAAAATCACTCGCGTTTCATCATCTGCAATAAAACAATCCTGTGCACTGAATGAGCTGACTGCATGCATGAAAAGTGTCGTTGTCTCCGTACACAGGCCAGACCTGACAACTTCTGCTGCGGAATGTCATTGGATCTGACAATCGGGTATTTCGATTCTACTTTGGCGCTGGCATCGACTGATACCAAGTACAGCTCTCATAAGGCTGGAAACTCACTTCCACCTTCCTTTCTAAAGACTCTTATGGTGGCTCTGGTGCTGCCACGCCTAGACCACTGTAACGTGCTCTTGGCTGGGCTACCAGGGCGACTTAACGGCAGACTGTCCTCAATACAGCAGCAAAGCCAGAAGATCAGACAAAGTGACACCACTTCTTTTCAAACTTCAATGAAGATTCAATGTAGATTGACTGTCCTTATTCAATATTGGTGTCTTTATGGTCTGGTGCCATCGTACCTGTGCGTTTGCTTCCGCAAGATAACAGATACCTTCGACGCCTACGATCATCGCCCACCTGTTCTCTCTTAGTTCCATCAACACATCACGTCACCACTGGTCACCACTGGTCGACCTCAGGCTCCCGGAAGAATAGTCTGCCTCCATCAGTTGCTATGGCAAGGACACTACAGAGGTTTTCAAACGAGAACTGAATACTGCATTATGCTCTTATCTGGAACAGCGATTTATACGCTATGAGCCATTTGCAACCTTCGGCGATCGATCTTTCCCAGAAATAGCAAAATATTAAGATTTTCAGTAGGTATTTTAAGGTATCGCCTATATATTATAGGGGCGAAATGCAGGCAGTCAGTTCCTGTGAAAAGATGTCATCAAAACTTTTTGAGTTATTATTGATACTAATTGGCGATCTTACATGGAAGTATATTCCTGTATCTGTTCTTCGAAACGTTTTCCTCTCTTCGTCCAATTTCTGATTTTGCGCACGACGTTGATTGCAGCGATTGCAGTTGCTAAACGCATAATCACAAATAATTATTTTCATTTCTAAAAAACTAAACAGAGACTGAAGATTACGCAATGCCATTGTGCATCATGCTCTATGAAAATGATCAACTAATAATAATAATAATAATAATAATAATAATAATAATAATAATAATAATAATAATAATAATAATAATAATAAAATAATAATAATAATTAATAATAATAATAATAATAATAATGATAATTTATAATTTATATGGCTGCACAATTATCAATTGCTGTTGCTACCTCTGTGCTGTCATTAGGTTCGTTCAAACTGACCTGAAACTCTGACGTTGCTACCGATGTCTTTGATAATTTCGTCGAATCAGGTTTCACGATGCTGTAGTCAACGCTCCATGAGGAAACCATTGGCTCAAAAATATATCAACAGTCAATGAAGTTATAATAGGTTCTGAGGATTCTCTCAAGAAGTGGATTAGAGCAAACGACAATAAATAGCAATGGCAAGATTTCAGGTTTCGTGATTCCCTTCTGTGAATTTCATGTTATGATAAAACACGTTAAGCTACGAACTCCCATCATGAAAAGAAAATGCTTACATTGGACTTCAATAATTAATCTAATCACTGAACTCTATGGCAAATGTCGAGCCAAAGCTATAGACAACTGTGGAACGAGAATTAATTTTTCGAATATTTAGTTTAGAAAATTCATTATGCTCTACATAGAGTCCGGAAAATATAGTCTTACCTGTTCCAATCGAATTGTACGTCCGTCCGTGTGAGTTATAGATTCATTTCCTTCCTTCAGATAATCGTCCAGAAGTTCTTTAAACGAATTGAATTCCGTTGTTTTTGCATTCCCCTTCAGGAAGTATTTGTCTCTCTAAATCGTGTAAAAGAGAGCTGCAGTTATGGCGAAACCACTATCATATGTACAGTACAGGGCGGCGCAATGAAGCCGGTACATCCATGTTTCATTGTTAATATCTTCACAACTCCTGTGTCAAAATACATGAGAGTAATATACGCAAATACAGCCATTTAGCCTACGATTATTTTCAAATTGCAGCGGGGACCATCTAGCGAAAATACAGGCCATGCAGGGTAGGACTAGCCTGTCATGTACTGATATCCTTAAAAAGACTGACGAGCAAAAAAGGTCAACGTCAGTTTTTCACACTTGTTAGGGGCCAATGATTGCCCTTCTGCACAGGGGCCCGGAATTTCTCTTGGCGGACCTGCCTCAGTGCCTATAAAAAGACCGAAGTAGGCTACTTTCACCAAAGCACATTCTATATGCAAATAGACCAAATAACATTCAATTATAGCTTCGATCGGATATTACAGCGTCAATAAATTATGTCAAAAGTCAATTATATTATATAAGTCGGAGCAATTAGTAGAGTTCATAGTCTTCTTTCTGGCGCAGGGCCGTCGGAACGAATTTTGATCAGGGGGTGCAGATTTTTCCGAAGTTAAATTTTTCTAATTTTTCTTTTTCAAATCCTTGACAAGCAAAAAAAGTCATCAACGCTCGATTTTACCTTAAAAAATAGCTTGACAAGCAAAAAGGTCCTCTGTACACTCTGCACCCCTCTACATCCCCTTGTATTTCAGGATACAGGGGGTGCAGAGTAAGTGGAGACCATTATCTTTCTAGAGGGTGATTTTGCACCACTACATTTTTCTAGGGGGTGCAGCTGCACCCTCTGAACCTCCACTTCGAGCGGGCCTGTTCTGGCGGGTTTTGCACGAGTCAAATAAGATTGCAAAGTTGTCATTTGGGACAATTTTTGTATGAGTGATAGGGCCTAATTTTGTTCGAACGTGAGTACCTCGTGGTAAATGAGAAGGTGAACGACGTCTTTTTCAGGCATCCGGACGCTCAACGCAAACTGATCGTAGCGAGAAGTTGAACTGCGAATTAGAAAGTTTCTTTCCGGAGTCGCATTTTCGTCCAGAAGAAGCCTTTCCGCATGCATTTTTGTTAGTCTTCCAAAGAAGTTTCTATAAAATGAAACTCAGCAACAAACTCAAGACTTTAGCAATTTATGCACCGCAAAAATCCTTTGAAGTGAGGAGTTCTTGAAACGACAGCGTTCTTCAAGTCGTAAGGAAATCTGATAAATAGGTTTTCAAAGGTTGAAGAGAGAAACTGAAACATGTTCTCCTACCTCGGTTTAAGCTTGTCCGGTGCTGGGTCTGATGGCCACATTGCTACGTCTAATTCTATTTCTTTCTTTGTTTGCATGTGCATAACCAATTCGCCGATTGTTGGATATTCACCATCAAGATTCTTTATTGTAAAACCTTCTTCTGCTGAATGGAATTTAATGTGACTCACGCGATTTCTTTCTCTGAATAGAACACAAATTGTCTTGAAAAAAATTGAAGAAAGTTTGTAAGAAATTACGATTATGAATTTAATTTTGCTAATAAAAATTAAAATTAAGAGGCTAAGATTACTGTATTCAAGCACAAGTTTTGTAAGCAACATTCATCTTTATAATATACATTTCGGGGAAGGGGTTTTTGGTTACAGTATTTTAGAAAACTCGCCTTGCGTAAATTATTGCTAGAGAAATGTTTCTAAAGTCTGATGAATTCGTGTAGGCCTATATTTGGTTAATTGCATATGAATGCTTAACGCAACCTGTAAGAAAGTGAGTATTCGTTGGCGTTTGATTCACTCGTTCGCACCAAGAAACTGCCGTGAAATCCCTTGGTCATCAGTAACTGCTCGGCCTCCTTTCCGCTGATGCGGTGAATAAACTTCGGCCTTTAAAATGTCAACATCGGTTATTCAAAGTGAAAATGCCAAGAAAAAGGGTTTTTAAACAATGAAGAAGTATGGTGGAAACCAGAGGACATACAGTAACATGAAACTGTTTAAGAAACGGGTTGGGAGATACAAACAAAATTTTTTAGATCTAGAGTGGCGGACAGATGGAATGAATTGGACGAGAAAATAGTAATGGCTACGAGTATGAATGATTTCAAAATAAACCTCAGTACTATAGGATACTAGATTGGAAGGGTACAACAGTGGCTCTCACACAGGGCAAACCCTCCTGAACCACTTTAAGCCTTGTTATTATTCAATTTAAATTTGTTGCAATCTATACTACATCTAGGCCTATACTTAAGAGTAACATTTTCATTCCGTCACTTCGTTAGAATAGTGAATGATGTTTTCATTAATGCCTGTACATGGTTTATAAGTAGTTATAATAACACGAGTCTCTCTCTCTCTCTCTCTCTCTCTCTCTCTCTCTCTCTGCGTCTCTTCATTTGCCGTTCTTCCACTACTACTGTCAGATGCGAATTTTTTGGTAAACTAGCAAGATGTGAAATGTAAGCTTATTGTTTTGAAGATTGACTTAGAATACGTTAGATTAGATAATTGTTCATACATGATTCGATTAGAACTGATTTGACAAATTAAATGAACCACTCGAATATTTAGTCTAACAGGTGGTTACTAACTCTTCAAACTTTCGTCCTCTTGTGGCAGCCATGATGACCTCCCTCCGACAGACTGAACGCTCTCAGATGTCTATAAATCTATTTTGCGAAACGTAATACGAAATCGATCAGACAGACGATTCCCGAAACACTACAAACATGTCGGAGCTTCTTCTCTTAGCAGAATAGACAGCGTCACAGCGATACTGTCTGATCATCGATTTGATAGAACGTTCAGAATATTCATGTATTCGAAATCGTCGATTGAATCGAAGGTCAACTAGATTTCACCTGCGAGAAAGCTTCCTTGTTCACGACATCTAAACAATCTTATTCTGTGATAGATTGTCAAGGAAATTTGCTTCCTTAGTCAAATGTCACAAAGTTCAAGAGCTCTTGTAGTAGAAACTCGGCCCTGGCTAGTAGATAGGCCTATAGACAGCTGATAACGCGACAGCGATGCGAATATCAACAGTCTACATTATTTTAGGCCTAAAGGTCTGTTCACTAGCTTGAGCCGGAGCATTATCAACGCCAACAGACAGGTATCTACAGGCTGTGACAGGTGCCACGGGCCAATGAAATCTTTGCATGTGTGTGTAGATTTTATCTAGCCTAGCAACAGGTAGTTACGTTCATTTCAAGGTTTGAGCAGTTCACTTGTAATGAATATTCATGCTTTTAAAAACTATTCACTCCGGTTGTTCTATTGGTTGCTGTAGGTGTCTCGCCCTGCTCCTCCTCTTCCTCTTTCTCTTCTTCCTCTTCTTCCTCCTCCTCCTCCTTCTCCTCTTTGGCAGTCTATGCTTTCATTAGTGAATTCAAGAGCTCAACTGTACTCTGTGGATCAAGTCTAAACTAACGAATACCCGATAATTCAGTGCACTGCAAGTCTAAACATGTCCACAAGAATAGTAACTCTAAATTAGACTGTGTGAAAACCACTCTAATTACAGTAACCAGTTGTCCTAGATGACTTCAGAATCCGTTTATTGCTTCAACTGTTGCTGCCTCTTCGTCCAAGCTGCTCCATTTGTTGACGACCGTTGCGCTAAAAGCGTTTCTTCCTTGGTCCCACTCCCTGCCTGATCAATTTGCCTCTTGTGCTGCTGTAGTGTGCTAAATGTAAAGAATCGATCGTATGGCATATCTACTTTCTCAATCATCATTTTTTAAGTTTCTATATAAAATGTCCTCTCTTTCTCCCTCTCTTCTCCTTCTTCTTACTAATAATGTGTCCGATCCACAATATTCAAGCGTTTTCCGTGGCTTAAATTGCGGCATATTTGCTGCTCGTCTTTGCTTTTTTCTAAAAGCTTTCAAGCTTTCTATCTTTTTAAAAAATGGAATCCACAGTATTCTAGATGAGACCGATGATTATACTGCGAAATACTTTTGTTTAGTTGCGTACTTATTAACTCTTTTTTGCCGTAGAAGAGTCTCTCTCTTTCCTTCACTACTATAGTAGCCCATGCAGTTATACTAGTAAGTAGAAGGGGGATCCAGAGTGTTTTTGTTTCAGTTTCTCTTCTGTGTCCGGTCACCTTCTTGGTTGGTGACCACTGACAGGTCGCATATAGAAACGCTGCCGTATCGTAGCATATAATACGACGTGCCTGTGATTGTGAGCGTGCTTTGGAGGGGGAGGGTGCTCAGTGCCGAACAAGTCAGGACAAGCCAAAAATGCTCCTTGATTCGCGGCTGATGCCCTGGGCATTATGATAGTGGCGCTATAGAAGTTGATTGATTGCTCGCTTGAACCAGGAAGTACGCTGTAGGCTATCGAAATTTCGTGTTTATACTTTACTTTACTTTACTTTTGCTGATGGTGGTGCTAGAGTGTCTGTCGCTAAGAGCAATCTGTGAGGAAGAACGGTCATTCTTAGATCATTTCTTTGTTGGAATAATTGAAAACACTTAAAACAACAAACAAACACAATCCGTCCTAATTGACCTGCAGTCTTTTGCCAATGAACAATTCGGTCAGTCCTAATTGACAGGCACATGGACAGGCACATGGACAGGCACATGGACAGGCACATGGACAGGCACATGGTCAGGCACATGGTCAGGCACATGGACAGGCACATGGACAGGCACATGGTCAGGCACATGGACAGGCACATGGACAGGCACATGGTCAGGCACATGGACAGGCACATGGTCAGGCACATGGACAGGCACATGGACAGGCACATGGACAGGCACATGGACAGACACATGGACAGGCACATGGTCAGGCAAGGTCAGGCAAAATACATGGTCAGCACATGGACAGGCACATGGACAGCAATCCATGCGATTTAGGGAATTCGTTAAATAAAACATTCTACCGGAGCAAAGCATCCATCTCCTCATCGTCGAAAATGATGACGAAGCTCGCAGGTAACAAAAGTAAGGAAACAGAAATAAATTGGTCACAAATAAATGCCGATAAAATAAAATAAAGAGAACCGGTCCAATAAATATACGAACCCCGTAGTTGACTGGTAACCGAATTGTGTTATCTGGGAAGCTATAATTATTTCCGGAAACAAGGCCGGCGACAGAGACTTAGATGAGACTGCAAACCGCACGACGCCCTTTCCAGACGGAAGAACATCCGCAGAAGAATGAACGTCAGTGTGCTAAAAAAAACAGTGTCAGAGACAATACGAGGCCGTCTCCATCATGAACAATAAACAAAACTGAATAGACGAGTAAAGAAGGAAAGACTAAAGATAACATAGATTAGCATAGAGAAAAGCAGCGATCTCTCATCGGGCGTCTGATGGGCGATGAGCATCAGAATCAGCGGTCGACGTCGGGGGTAGGGGAGGGGAAGGGGGTAGGGGTAGGAGGGAGCAGGGGCAGAATTTGTTGTTGGCAACTGTTCTCAGCGCATGTGAATGGATCAAAAATCAGCTGGAAATCTCTCCTTATGCAATTTTATTGTCAACATGAACTCCTCGATATAAACGGAGACTTTCAAATTTCAAAGTAACTGAAAACTCGTGCATTCAGAGGAGAGAATCAGTGTTCATTCTAGGCCTTCTCGGGGGGGGGGAGATTTCCGCCCAAAGTTTGAATTCCTCCCCAAATTTTGACATGTTGGCAAGTATTATGATCTCCCCAATGTCTGTTCCTCCCCAAAAATGTTAAACTCCCGCCCAAAGTCTAGGTGGCTAGAATAAACACTGGGAGAGAATGCTTCGGCCGTTTCTATCCGAGAGACCAAAGGCATGACAGTAAAGTAAAGCAAAGTAAAATCTCGTGGATTTATATAGCGCCTTGGAGAGCAGCACAACAGTAGCTGCCTATTCTTAGGCACTCAGCCTCTCTTATAAAATAGCCATAGGAAAGGTATGAGATCAGCCAGGCAATAGTCAACATCCAAAGTGTGACTGTGTGACTGTGTGACTGGTCGCCTGCCTCAGGTAAAAATCAGAACAATGCTGATTGTTGTTGCTGAGCCAATGAACGGACCTCTTGACAACCGTTCGAGTGTAGTTTTGGCCGTTGATCTGGATATCATGGACAACGATCGTCGTTTTGCTTGCGGCTTCAACGCCGTCTCAGTCCAAAAACCGAACACGACACAACGCGCGTTTGCTCATTCGAAAACTATGACAAATATGTCTCCTGGAGTCCTGGTACACGATTCGGTGGAATTTGTTGACGGCATAAATGACGAAACGGAACATCTGTGATTATTTTGCAAGCTTAGGGCTTAAAATCGAGTTTCTGATAGCTTATTTTGTTGTAGGAATGCTGTAAACTGTGGTTTTGTGCGTCAACTGCCTTTGTTCGCTGATCTAAATCTGTCGAAATTTTGAAATTTTTAAATATAGATCTTACCTCAGATAGAATTCTGTTTGCTCTTTCCTTTTCCACAAAACTGAATTAAATTCTAGATCAAAATATCATGGATGGTAAAAGTGCCAAATACCTGACCGTCCCTGCACTGATACACCGACGCATACAGCCACAGTGACACCTGAGAGCCAACAGAAGAACACTTGGCATCTACAGTAGTACCTGTTGTGTGATGATCGTCTCTGCGTAGGAGCTCTGTTTGACCGTCGGCCATTTTGGCAGCGAACGGCAAATGGCCGCCGGTGGTCTGGATTCCAGAGGATTCGTCTTCGTATAAAAGCGCCATCTGTTGTTTTAATCTCGGCGTCTCCGTTCTTTCGCTTCTTCGACCTATGCGGCGGCGGCGGCGGCGGCGGCGGCGCGGCGGCGGCGGCGGCGGCGGCGGCGGCGGCGGCGGCGGCGGCGGCGGCGGCGGCGGCGGCGGCGGCGGCGGCGGCGGCGGCGGCGTCTTCGGTAGTAAGCGGCGTCTGAGGCGGTTAACACGGACTGAGCAGCCAAGATATACTCGACGTTGCCTTCTTTTTTGGAGAACTTCAACAATGCTTCTAATCAGAATTGACGAAGAATCTTATAAATCTTGATCTAGAGGGTTTACTTTGAACAGATTCAAAGCGTTCAGAGACGGGTTCTTTGTCTGGAATCTAACTATATTCTAATAGTAACGATAGTGTCTGTTGGCAAATGCAGTGATTAGTGGGCCTATAGGTGGCAAAACTGAAGCTATCTTTTTTAGACAGAGAGCTTCTCCTCGTAAAGCAGCGGCTCCATCAGAGAGGATATGTTTCGGGGATAGGTCACCTAAGACAATTTCCTTGTGAATGATAAAGGCCTTTTAATATTCCGGGTTTAATGCGTCAAAATATAAGCAGTATTTTCTCATTAATTCAGTTTAATCAATATTAAATTTGTGCTAATTCTAGTTTTGGAACTTTCAAAATTTGAAAGCTAATTCGATGGATTAAGAAACTTAGGTTGTCGCCAAGTGTGATTCCAATTTTAATTATTGTTCGGAATATTTATTAAAATTACAGAGAAATTGTGAGAAGTCAGCAAAATCAGTGGCAAAACGGCGGTTGGAATTAAACTGAGTGGACAGCAGCTGGTTTCTTCGCCTGCATTTTTCCTCGTCCATGACCTTGACTCTTCTGCCATGACCTTGGCTCCTCTGCCATGGCCTTGACTCCTCTTCCGTGACCTTGGCACCATTCCTCTGCGGCAGCATCCTGGTACAATTTAGTGTCAACAGTCAGTGCCACTTGTCAGCTGAGTTGGCGCTCGCCTATAGCAGGACGGGACTAACTCGAATCCACGGCTCTCTTTAGCGATGTTGGAGGAAATTGTCCTCGACTATTGCAACGCAATTCAGCGACAGTCGCTGTCGTCGCCAGAGTTTGTCTAATCAGAAGAACATCTAAGACGACGACGACGACGATCGCTGTTTGGGGGAAGAAATCTGAATAGCGTTTCAGTGGCGAAGAAATTGATCGCGAAGTGCTGTTAGTGTTAGTGTTAGGGTTTAATCTAGACCGTTTCCGGGGGGAAAATTGTCCTTCCCCGGAACTTTCAAATTCTCCCGGACATTTTGGCACACTACATCAACTGACAGCAGCCCCCTAGCTAAATTTCCTCCCGGCTTTATCAATTCCCCCCTCCGGAGTCCAGAGTCTAGATTAAACACTGGCTGTTAGCAGAGCACTGTGGAAATTCTGGAGAAGCAAAAGGTGAAAATTAGCAAAATTTATGAAAACGCAGCTAGAAGTATGCCCGGGGTATTTAACGGTGAGACATTCGTCCTCAGATAAACATTGAGCGTTTACATAAGCGTATGTCACTGCAATGGAAATGGAATTGAATGAAAGCAGCTGCTGAGTTTCTTGTTTGGCTGAACTGCTACTTTATATCCCATGAGAATAGACAGAGAGTTCCTATCTTACTCTTAAGATCCACTTCGCTGTTAATGTTTTAGCGATGTTTCAAATGAAATTGATCGCCTTTAAACTGTCGAATAATTTGGAATAAAATCTTTCTTCTACAGTGTAAGCTGCAGTGATGAGGATCTCCAGAGTCCAATTATCCCGATGCAAAGTGCGTATTCAGAGAGCATCTTTCGCTGAGTTCCAAAGGGTTTGGATTAGGGTTATGGTCAAGGTTAGGGTTAGGGCGTAAATGGTGAATGCAGGATTCCTTGGTTAGGGTTAGAGTTAGGTTTCTTGAACTGGAGATGTGACATTCAGTTCTCATTCGTTGAGTTCTTCTAAGGAAGATGAAATGCGCCGTCGAAGGAGGACTCGCTTGCTTCGCCTCGCCCTCAGCGTACGTCGCTGGTCTGTGTACAACGCAGCTGCTGTACACTGGCGCGTACGCCCGGGGGGTACTTCTATCGGTGAGACAGCTCGTCCTCCCTCGGCGGTGGACTTGAAACAGAAGCCAGACGGTCACCGTCTTCCGTCTAACACTGGACCACCCTTTGGTGGAATAACTAATCGACCGAACGCAAAGATATTCTGCATTTCTGTGTTGCTGATCTTTATCCATCGATAGAACGTCATCATTTACATTTAAAATGACATCGTCTCCTCGGGGTGGGAGTTTTAGTCCGTCCTATGGTCGACTCCAGAGGAAGGCGACAATTTTCGTAAGGTTATAGTAGTTAACTGCCTAATTTTTTTTAACTTGGACGCTTATGAATAAACTTTTTTTTTCTTTTCTTTGCTTCTCTTTTAAGACAGTTTGGCTGTTGAGTTTTCAGTGTAAGTAAGTAAGTAATATCTCGTGAATTTGTATAGCGTGTTTCAGTAAAGCCATAACAGCCGCCTATTCTTATTTGCTTAATCTATCTTGAAATAGCTGCAGAGAGAGACAGAAACAGAGAGAGAGAGAGAGAGAGAGAGAGAGAGAGAGAGAGAGAGAGAGAAAGAGAGACAGCAAGAGAAACAGAGAGAGAGAGAGAGAGAGAGAGAGAGAGAGAGAGAGAGAGGAAGTTGTCAGAGGAGGTCAGTGAGTTTGTCTCGCGCACGATTGCAGATGCTTTTGCGTTGAATTAATTAAAGCCAGAGGTGTTTTATTGAGGAGGAGATGAGATGAGCCTTGGGGTCGAAGCATCGCTTAAGTAGCTTTTAATGTTGAAGTGTGTTTGATGTCCGATGACTTTTCGCTCTCTAAAAAGACGAGAGGAGGATCAGAGGATGAGCAAATGCGACGAAATTTCCTTTCCAATCAACCAGACGCTTTCAGAACATTGTCAGAATACTTTGCAATGCAGGATAACAGCGCCTCTTCTGAGGAATCGCTCTCAGAAGCGCAGATTCTCTTAAGTCCAGCTTCTGGAGTTTTCCTAATCCGAATACAATCTGATAAATAACGGAAGAAGCGTCTTAAATAAGTTTGGTTAAACGAAGAAGAAAACGAAGGTTTAAAACTTTCAATTGATCAATTGGTGACGCATGTCAATTATAGTGAACACAGGTCAATTATAGTGAACACAGGTCAATTATAGTGAACACTGGTCAATTATAGTGAACACGGTCGATTATAGCCAGTGAACACAGGTCAATTATACAGAACGTGATGAGTCAATTGCATCTGAACGCAGGTCAATTATAGTGAAAACGGGTCAATTATAGTGAACACATGTCAATTATAGTGAACACAGGTCAATTATAGTGAACACAGGTCAATTATAGTGAACACAGGTCAATTATAGTGAACACAGGTCAATTATAGTGAACACAGGTCAATTATAGTGAACACATGTCAATTATAGTGAACACAGGTCAATTATAGTGAACACAGGTCAATTATAGTGAACACAGGTCAATTATAGTGAACACAGGTCAATTATAGTGAACACATGTCAATTATAGTGAACACAGGTTGATTATAGTCAATTATAGACCTCATCATGTGCGTCGTCCTTCGTGTGTGTATGGTCCTGAAATGCTTGAGTTTTCTCTTGAATTTTTCTCATATTCGAGATTTACAGAAGAATTCTACGATTCCATAACTACGTGGCAGTAGTTTCTTTGCCGTTATTCATTGGATCTTCAGTTCTTGCAAAGTAAAGTTCAGAGATGGAGTGACTGTAGGTGACTAGATTCCAGAATCACCTACCATGGGCCTCAGTCCCCCCTCCCCGCCTCACTTATCAGGGTGGCGTCTGTGGATGGATTTCGATGGGGACAAAGGCGGGGGGAGTGGCTCGTGCTGCTGTGTCCGACAGAAATGAAGACCAGGCCTCTGTAGTGTGTCCAGCTGGTGGTCATCTTGTGAAGACGACTTCGCCAACAGACAGACGGAGCAGAGACTCAGTCGGAAGGACCGACTGAAGGTGCAGTAGAGCAGGAAGTTCAAGGCCGAGTTGACGGTCAGCAGGAGGTCAGTGACCTCCCGTACCGCGCGCACGAGGTACGGTGCGTCGCAGTACCCGTACCCGAAGAGCGCCGAAACGACTGCGTCTGGCGTAACACAGGCCATGAAGACGACGATGACGGCGACCAGGGTCAGAGTGATTCGATGC